>JAVLUZ010000151.1:2862805-3064944 GCA_036768485.1 Mermis nigrescens | reverse complement strand
AAAAATGCTCGACTCTAGAAGAAATTTGCTCCATTGAAGACTGTAAATAGACAAGAAATCAATAACAACACTTCAGACGACGAATATTCAAGATAACAGCCGATGCAAAAGCACGAGGAAAAAATTTAATGTAAGAAAATCATTGGTTACTTCATCAGTGTTTCACTATTAAAACAGCTTTCTATCACTTTGTTATTTAAACTAAAGAAAGCTTATACAGGAAATAGTTTTAAACATAAATCCTTAATTTTATAAATCTAAATTAAACTAGAAATTTTGTACTAATTTTTAATTTGAAATATTTGAAGATTTTCAGATTCTAAATTTAGCTATTCAAATAAAACTAAATTGGATTGATTACACGAAGTTAGTCAAACAAAATTAAGAGTACAATGATACATAAAGGTATAGCGCAGGCCAGGGGTTTAGATCAAGAGGTAATACATCGAGTGATAATATGTAGGATAATGTAAAAACGTTTGTCGAAGAAATAAAAGACGAGTAACTAAATGCACTAAGATAATCAATTATAAATGCACAAAACTTGAAAAATTATGGAGAAATGAAAGACTAAAACAGTGTTAATTGAAGTATTAGCAAGCACCAAAGTCGTATCAGGTTTCTAAGAGTAAAATTAGAAGGTGTCATTTCTGAGCAGCATAAATATTCGAAATCCTCGATACCTACTCATATTTATTATAAAGATATTTAGAAGGCTTATTCGTAAGATCTACCCCGAGGACACATGAAGAGCTACACAAGTATTAAGAAAATCTTTGAAAAAACTATCTAAAACCTAACAGGAGGATTATTTCTATTGAGTATTTTTGTTCTGGCTATTCAGCGGATTGTGTCCCGGGTGACCGACAAATGGTTTTAAGAATAGATCTGTCAATCAAAAAATTCCCGTCTGGCCGACAGTCAACGGAGTGACCGGCTATACCGGGTGGCCGACAGTCCCGAGTGACCGAAAAGTGGTATAATAATAAAATTGTCATGAAAATTCCTAATTGACTAATGATTTTCGGAAAATTAATGCATTTTCAAGTAGGTACCTATTTATGCACATTAATAGTTTTACCGATACAATAACATTGCTCATATGAGTTCATAGCAAATTTAAAACATGCAGGATTTGGTAAAAAAAGGTCTATTATTTACATTTTGTAATAGTTTAGTGCTATCCTACTTGAACTTATTGTGGCTGCAAAATTACAGCTACATATTTGATTGTAACTTCAGTGCTGCGAAAGTGCCATCAAATGATTTACTCGCCATTTTAACCAAAAACAGAGGCGTAGCCAAGACTTTTGTGTGCAGCCAGTTTCTCAGTTTTCGAAAATACATATGCAACGCTCCACTTAAAAATGTTTATTTTGACAAAAAAGGATTAAGTATCCGCCAGATTCAAAATGCAAATGAGGTTTTATTTTTAGAATTTTGTGATTCTGAAAACGCGATTTATTGCTTATGCATTCCATATGCGCATGTGAAACTACGCTGTAGGCCGAATTTAACGCGCACAAAAATATAAGTAATTCAAGATCTTATAAACAACTGGACAAAAATGAATATTTGATATTTGATACGAAATTGTTAGTAAATATGCACATTTAATAAGTTTATATACAATACAATATGTACATTTAATAAGTTTATATTCACAATTATGCCAGTGCAAACTTTATTGCTATTCTAAGAGAATGAAAAAATTACGTATTTCGATTTTGAAAAAATATTTATTCATAGTGATAGTACAACCGGGTCATTTGGGAATTTTCATGTCATCTATCGATCATCCGGTTCAGTGTCGGCCATTCGGGACTGTCGGCCACCCGGTACAGTCGGCCACCCGGGACTGTCGGCCAACCGGTACAGTCGGCCAACAGGTACTGTCGGTCACTCGGGAATTTTTTGATTGACAGATCTATTTTTTTACTGTTTGTCGGTGACCCGGGACCGTCGGTGAGGCCCGGGACTGTCGGTGATCCGGGACGTTACCATCCAGCGAAAATAGAAAAGCATAGGCTTTCTTATTGAATATTTTATAAAGCACAATAATCTACTAAACACTAGAAAAAGAAATTTTACACAAAAAATTATGAAGAGATCGAGAGGGCAGTTTCTTAACAAAAGGAAAAAATTTATACATTAAGGAATCATTGGAAGAGATGATTAAGATCCAGCCAAAATTTGGCAAGGGATTTCTCTCGCCCTCTTTAAGCTTATGTGTATGAAACCTTATTTAAAATTTTTAGAAACTGATAACATACATGCCTTTAATCTACTGTTATTTCATTAGATTTCCTTAACCTGAAATGAGGCAACTTATAACAAAATGAAACAACTTTTTCCTTTACAGTATAATTAAGTTGCTCCGAATTCACTTATTCCCAAATTACTCGCAAAATAAAAGTTGGACATGCTTAAATGAAGAGTAGGAAAGCGAGCTGAGCATACCTCTTAGTCTGATCAGTGAAAAAAGAATTTCTTAGTCAAAAATCAGTTCTTTTCTACTTTCCAAAGAAAAAATCAGGTATATTTTTGAAGCTTTTTCAATCTGAACCGAATTTAATCAATTTGAGCTTAGAAATATTTAAGACTTTATATTTCAAGAAAATTGTAATCTAAATTCACTATTTTCAAACCACTGCGATACTAGCAGTTCTGATTTCCCAATCTCATATTTTTTATTGCAATTCGCAGTCATTTCGTTGTGTAGCAAGCATATTAAAAATCTTACTAACAAAACCGGTATCTATGTCTAACACGTGACAATTTGGAATGTGCTTCAGTATCGAAGGTAGAAGTTGATTAATCTGCGTCAACAATTCCCGCTTCGGATTAGGTTTTTGCCCGCGTGGCGGAATTTTCTGCAAAGCTATTATTTCTAGTATGAAAAAATAGTCGAAATTGATAGCACAGTAAACGTCGAATCAAAATTTGGCAATGTGCAAATAATTCAGACAAACCCTTCTTATTTTATGAGAAATGATTAGAACGAAATTTCACTTCACTTTATAGCAAACCCGAAAGATTTTTTAAATTTTTACGAAAGAACATTGAGTCAAAACGAGCGAGCTTCTTTCTGCTTTCTTCTGGCATTTTGAATTAAAAATGGAAATTCACTCAATTATTCGCAGTGTTTTTTTATCATAGTTTCCTAAATAGCGGTCCAAATTTGATGAAACAATTTGAGAAAATACTGATTATTCAAAAAGAAAGTAAGTCCACCCAAGGATTTATTAAAAACGAACAGATTTGTCAAACACTGAACTACTTTTGCGTGAAGTGTATGTATGTGTTTACCTCAATCCTCGGCATATCGGAAGATTTCAGCTTATACTATTTTGAAAAATATTCATCATTCTACTGAGAAGTCATTCCTTATATTTAAGCCTTGTTTTCGATTTTATTTCGGTAGGAACTTCCCTCCTTCCCCATCCCCCCAGAGTCAGAAAATTTTGACCCCCCTCCATTTTCGAAAAAAAACTTGCGATTTTTGGCCGCTTTTGCTTAAAAATTGGGAGATCATTCAACCCCCCCAATTTCGAGCCGTTACATGTATGAGCTAAGCCATCATTTTTTGACGTTTCTGATACTCTTACTTCCTGATAGAAACATGAAAAAATTTTCAATATAATTCGACAAAATATGTATAGTCAACAATGGCTGACAAGAAGCGCAGCTAAATTGGCACTTTTGAATTAAAATGGCTAAAAACGAACCCGGGACGTTTTCTACGATTGTTTTTTGAAAAATCGCGAATGAGCAAAAAGCTAAGAAAACATTAGGATGCATTATATTCGTGAGAGGGCGTCTAAAAAATTTGAGTGAACAAGTAAAGATGACCTACTATATTCCACTTACAAGGACTAAAATATAAGCCTGAGGCTGTTTCGAAGAGAGCAATTCGACTATGGTTCTAATACGTTGTAATACGTCTTCGGCCGTACGATTCCTATCATTTGTGCCCACCAGCAACACCACCACCTGCGTATGTTTAACTAACGTAGTGGCAAATAATAGAAGTCAAAAGTACGTGCACAGAGAGAATTAAATCAGAGATCTTGGTGGAAAATTTCATGATTATAGATCAACTATGATGTTTGCATCATGTGCGACACTCATCTTAGGGCGTTTGAAAATTTTGTTTGAACCAAGCAGCAATGCAACTTAGGATTTATTCAAAACGAACTTCGTTCATAGTGGTCAACATACTTGATCTGGGGAGAAGGGTTTGAGGGTTTCATCACCCCCCAGAAATTTTTTCACCACCCTCCACCAGAATTCGTGATTTTGAAAATTTCGCGGTACTAAAATATGGTATAGTAGCGCTTTCAGTGCGGAAAAACAGGGTTTTTCGACCTTTGATAGTGTATTTTAGCTAATTTTCGGGTTTCTGGCAACAAAAATACTAAAAATTGTTTCAAAACGGCGCGAAGCACCAAAAAATTTGACATTTTTTGCTTCCCAAGTACAATTTCTGCCATTATAAAGATATATAGCACAAACAATTACTCACTTCGGCGCGAAGCGCCGAAAATTTTTGTGAATTTCAGACCTTTTACAGTTTTTATCTTCCAAAAATCTTTGTACGTGTACAAAGACGGTCCCGAAAAGTCTTTGTACATCAAAGAAAATCTTTGTCGAATACAAAAAACCATTCTCACCGCGTACATGGCTCCATAAAATGTAATAATAATTTAATAATAATTTCTCTATGGAAAAAGCAACTTTGCTATTTGAAAATGCAAGAAGAAAAACGAGTAATAATTAACATAGAGAATGAAAATATACGTTTAGATGCGAAAAAATGCATTAAAAGTAACTGAACATAGACATGCATCCGCCTTTGAAAAACCAGCGCGAGAAAAACTGCTATTCCAACCATCGTAGGCCCGCAAGCATGCATGGGCAGCGCCTAAATTCTAGAGTACAAAAATTTTCAAAGGTCGTGTTGAAAAATTGAAGGTAGGGGTAAAACACCACGTTTTGACGTTTCTCAGTAAACACTATCCAAGAAGTGACATCAAAAATAGCGAAAAAAACCAAATATTCAAAATTTAATTATGAGGTTTGCGGGGTCTTTTGGGTTCTGGAGACTTCAGGTCCTCAAGCAAATGTGTGTCAACAAGTTCTTGCTAATATAAAAATGCTTTCAAATTTACAAAATAAGGCTTATTAAGGTATTCAACTTATCAACTTGACAGCGTCTTTCCAGATTTCAAACAGCTTAAAAGATTGCAATGTACATACCAGTGGCGAATCCAGCATTTTCTGACGGGGGGGGGGGCGGAGCCCCGAAATTTCCTTAAAAGTGTCAAAAATTGTTCAAAAAATTTGACCACTATGCTGAAAGTAGCGTTGTTTTGCCATTTTTGATAAGCAGAATTATTTGTTATGCAATAAAATGTTTAAAATATCAAAAATTTAAAAAATTTTCTGTGAAAAACTCGCAAAATTAGCGCAAAAATCGACACAAATCACCAGAGGATACTCGAGAAATCATCTATGTAAGTTCTAAAAATACTCTCCTGACGTAAAAGTACTTTTTTAGAGCGCGAAAAAAGTCGGTAAGTGTCATTAAAGAGTACTACACCGGCGCAAAGCGCCAAAAAAATTCGAAAAATCATGAAAAAATGGCTAAAATCATCAAAAAATACACATTTATTCTTCATTGCGCCTCAATATTTTTTGACGACAGGAAGCGGGTTGGCCGCCCCCCTCTAAAACTGCCAATAGTACATACGTACGGATTAAAGTTTTCATTCTATGTTACAACAACACTATGTATTAAATCTTAATAACGAATAGGTTGGACATGAAATTTTCGGACAAATCAAGATAAAATTCTTTAGGTTCCACGTACTCCAGTTCGCCATTGAGCAAGCGCCAAAGGACATTATCTGTCGCGTCGCCACGTATACCAAAGCATAAGCAGTGAAACGGTGCAAAAACTTCACGATAAAAATCGCTTTGTTCCAAAAGCGCTATATGAGAATCGCCAAAGAACATTACATCTGGTTCGGTGCTCTTGACCTGACTGAGAGATCCATTATGCTACAGGAAGAGGATTAACAAATAAATTATTCTGACAACTATAAATACACTACAAATCTAATGAACACAGAGGCGTGGGAGGTTTGAGAGGTTTACATCCCCCAGAATCTGAAAACCCCGTCGTAAAAATCTATAGCCCCAGAATAATTTTGGCATGTTTTTTAGGATTCTTGCCAGTTTTGACCCCCCTTCCCAGAACTTGGCTGCTGTCCATGTATGGTGTAATGTATTATATTTGTATGCAGATCCGTAATTAAGGGGAGGCGGCAAGGGGGGCAGTTGGTCCCCCCGAAACCAAAAAAAATTTCTACTCCTCACAAGGGCCCCCAAAGGAAGAAATTAAAAATTTTCGAAATGCATTTAAAAGGTCACCAAAACAGGTCCTTTGCGTACTTTTGAGCTAGTGAACCCAAATTTTTTTGGCGCTTCGCGCCGGATTAATCGTTTTTGTATAGTTTTGTCTTTTAAACCGCTCAAAATCGATTAAATTTGAGTTAGACATAGAGGCAGTGTTTTTTTTGTACTCGAGAAAGATTTTTCCCGATGTACAGAGACTTTCCGCGACCGTCTTTGTACATGTACAAAGATTTTTGGGAAGACAAAAATTGCAAAAAAGGTCTGAAATTCAAAAAAATTTTCGGCCGCCGAAATGAATAATTGTGTGTTCTATATATCTTTATAATGGCAGAAATTGCATTTCAAAAGGAAAAATTTCAAATTATTTGGCTCGCGCCGTTTTAAGACGATTCTTAATGATTTTTGCCCTTAGAGACCTAGAAATTAGCTAAAATACACTAACAAAAGTCAGACAACTCTGTTTTTTTACCACACTAAAATCGTTACTGTACCATATTATAATACCCAAAAATTTGTGTGTACAGAATGTACAAAGATTTTTGGGAAGTCAAAAACTGTAAAAAGCTGTAAAATTCGCCAAGAATTTTCGGCGCTTCGAGCCGAAATGAGTAATTGTTTGTCTTATATATCTTTAAAATGGCAGAATCTGCATTTAGAATGGAAAAATGTAACATTTTTCGGCGCTTCGCGCCGTTTAGAGACAATTTTTAGTAATTTTTACCATCAGAGAGCCAGAAATTAGCTAAAATACACTACCAAAGATCGGAAACCCTGTTTTACCACACTAAAATCGCTACGGTACTATATCATAGTACACAAAAATTTGCATGTACAAAATGTACAAAGACTTTTGGGGACCATCTTTGTACATGTACAAACGGACCTTGTACAAAAAAAAAACACTGCATAGAGGAAATGTCAAATTTTTCCGGCGCTTCGCGCCGAATCAACAATTTTCTGGTTGTTTTTCTTTGCAGAGCACAAAGATTGAGTACAAATACGAAATGCTAAGAAATTGTTTATGAACTAAACGATGAGAAATCAGTTGCACAGATAGTTCAAGCGATCGATTTTTTGTGCATGATTATGAAATAAATTTGAATTTTTCTTAATTTTTTTGAAATTTTTTTCATTATTGTGCAGAGCTCGTTGAGTAACGTTCAAAAATGCCCTGATTTTTGACTACCCCCACTCACTGGTTCTCGAGATATTACATGATCTTGGGGAAGGGGTTTAGAGGGGTTTTAGCCCCCAGCAAAATTTTCACCACCCCCCCGCAGAAGTTCCCCCCTAGAATTCCTGATTTTTTGAAAGTTTCCAAAAATATTGTGGAAAAGATACTTTTAAGCGTTTAAGCTATCTATTTGCTCAAAAGTGACAAATTTCTGGGCGCTTCGCACCTTATACTCATGTTTTGACTATATTGTATTCAATTTATTCGAATTTTTTTGATATATTTTCACGTTTGTATGCTCTAGAAAGATATAGCGTCGCCAGAAACGCCAAAAAAACAACGTCTTTGACGCATAACCTGTATTTTTTGGGCCCAAAAAAGAAGCTTTAGGCTTTCGCCCCCATAGAATTTCCATGCTGTGCATGTCGGTAATGGGTAAGAAGCGCCAAAATTCTGGGAGTGCAAGATCTTTCAAAGGTAAAACATGGACTTAAAATGGTGGTATGGCGGCATCAAAGAAACGCGAAAAAAACAAAAAATTTCAAAAATTGAATTCAGGGGTATTTTGGTTTCTGGGGGGTTGCATACCCCCCTAACCCCCCACGCCCACATGTGATGTCAGGTGGTGATACGCACGAATAGGTACATAGAAGTCGCTTCAGACATCAACTTTTTAGGAACGGATGCTTTTTTCACATTTAAAGTGACGAATGACGACGATGATATAGGGAGAATCAAGATTAAATGTAAAAATAAAAACAAGGGCAAAAATGAGGTTAAAAAAGCAAAATGAAAAGGTATTAGTTTTAAATTCATATTTTATCATCAAGTAGGAGTGCAAAGGTATGGTGCTAAATTACTGTATTTTGCCAAGTCAAAACAGTAATGACGGTGGCGGATCCAGGATTTTCTGACGGGGGGGGCGGAACACAAAATTTTCTTGAAAGGTTCTAACATTGTCCAAAAATTCGTATGTTATGCTTGAAGTACCGGTTTTTTTGCTGTCTTTTGATAAGCAAAATTATTTCTGATGCAAAAAAGAAAAATTTTTTACAAGATTATCCAAAGTTTCTTATGAAAAGTTTGCAAAATTAATGCAGAAATCGACACAAGTTGACAAAAAACACCCGAGAAATCATTTTAAGAGATACAAAATCTGTGCTCTGTGCAAAAATAATATTCTGAGATAAGTTTTTTTAGAGCGCCGAAAGGGTCAGCAAATGTCATTAATGAGTACTATCCCGGCACGAAGCGCCGGAAACATTCGGAAAATTATGGTAAAAATGGTTTAAATCATCAGAAAATAAGCATCTATTCTTCATTGCGCCCAAATATTTTTTGACGACAGCGGGCGGCCCCCTCTAAATCCGCCAGTGAGTAATGAGCATTACTGTCTGCTGATCAATTTAAAATTAAGTTTGTGATTTCCGTATACACTTCGATCTTCAATTGTCTTTAGCCTGTACATCTTTGTTGTGATCCAATATCGTTGTTTTTGAATTGAGGCAATCGGACAAATAACAGAATCCGTTCTAGGCGAAGTCATTGAACGAAGTATAGACAACATCGTTATTTATAAAACAACAGTGGCATTCAATGAATTGATTCTGAGGACGAGATTGAAATGATTAAATAATTGCCATTCTTACCGCTATATATTTGTAAGCCATCATTTTGTTATTTGATTAAAGCAATATTTCTAAGAACCTGAATGAATTTCGAAAATTCAGTTAGGGCACCTGCTAAGAAAAATACACGCCAGGCGGGATTAGGAAGAATGACAATGGAAAAATGGAATAGATAAGCTAAGATTTGAGAGGCAAGTGAAAAAGATGCATTTCCGTGGACTCTATAATGCATTTAATTTTTGGACTTGGTTTTTGTTGTTATAGCACTTAAACCGCTAGTCAAGGCCAGACATGCACGTGGATGGGTTGTGTGGGGGTCCTTCCTTACCCCTAGAATGGAAAAATATAAAATTTTGTGCGGAAAATGAGGCAAAATGTAGGCCAAAACGGATGAAAAATTAAAATTTTCTTCAAAAATGCTTCAATTGATCGCAAAATGTGTAATAACATAGATAGTTTAGCGCTATTCTAGCGCTTAAACTAGTTTTTGAGGTCATTTTGGTCCAAAAAAGCTCAATTTTTGACCCTCAGACCGACTGACTCCCACACGTGGGCGTGGGGGGATTTGGGTGGTATGCATCCCCCAGAGGGCCGAATCTCCTCCCAAACCAAAATTCAATTTTTGCAAATTCGTTTTGTTTTCTTCGCGATTTTTTGATGTCAATGGATAGTGCTCGATAAGAAACTTTGAAAAACGTTTTTTCGCTATACCACCATTTTTAAGACCATTTTTGACCTAAAATCTTGCTCCCCACAATTCCGGTGCTGCCCATTTGTGGCTAACCTCCCAAATCGGCCATCCTGCGTGTGCACCATGGCCAAGGCCATTCCTGAAGTTTCTTTGAAAATTATGAACTAAAAAAGATTTATAAAGCGACAATCTGAAACGAAGCCGTGTGCATGATGATCAAGCCCCCTGTAGGTCCATAGTTGGTGAAATAACAAATGGATTTGAGTTTTCTACGGATTTTAGGCCATGTCTGTCAGACTTTTCAAATTTTTTAGGCGCTTAGCGCCGGCATCTTGAATTGAATTTCTCGATAGTCTAGGAACTGTTTTTCACAATGTAGGTTTTGGGTGCAGTACAGATTTTGTGCTTCTTACAGGAAAATCTTTGAATAAAAGAGCAGCAATTTATGGTCCATTTCACACATAAGTTGGGCGTGGACTTTAAAAATATTCACCGGCGACAAGCTGACACTCTGCTTAATGCATTGAAAAATCCATAATTACCGTGTGCTCGCTGTCGGCTTATTGTATTTAAAAATCTTAAAATTCATGCCCACTAACTTAAATGAAACAGACTTGATTAGCATTTGTAAGTGAAGCGGTACTTATGTAGACGCCCATTGAGCTCCGAGCTATCTTAGCCAGATTCTAGGGGGTAGTGATTGTGTAAAACCGGCAAATTATACAAAAAAATGCCAAAAATTTAATTCTGGGAGCCTACCGAATCCTTGTGTAAATACAGAGTAGTTAAAACAACACGAACACGGGTGTATTCACCTTCGAGACTTACTAAGGTAGTTAGGTACTTAGATCTGCTCTCAGCGCTGGCTCCGATCGCTTAGTCTGGAACGACTTCGGTCTTTGGACCCTCACAGACCTTACGGCTTCGATCCCCTCGGTCCTAATATTGCTGACCGCTTTTCGTCGGCTTATCTCAGCAGCTACGCACTAAGCCCTAAGAATACCTACCTAAATCTCGGAATTGCCGCGAGGTCAGTTGACCTATTTCAATCCGCTCAAGTTGATGAATTAACTTCTTTTCGAAATAGGATTCAATCAGAAATGTTTTTGGTTCCTAATTATGTACGTAGCACAATGAAATTCGAAAACAACACCAACGAGCTCTAAGCTGATCAATCATCATAAAAGATTGAATATTTTTGATCAATTTTAGGATTGAGAAAAGAATTGACTTTTAAACGAAATAAATAATCACACGGAATTTACCTATTCCTCCAATAAAAATCCCGAAATCCTCGACGACGGGAAATTCCGACCTCACTCGCGGTATAGCGAAACCCCTGGGTAGGTTTTCTATTTTATTCTATCACTATATACACGGCTTGGTGCCGGACAACAAAATAACGCAAAAACGAATAAAAACGTATTCGAATATACAATCGTACGGCAGCCAACTAACTAACTAAGATGGCCACATAAGACCATTACAGTAAACGAAGTTTACGTTAAAATAACATAATACTGGAGTACTTTTAACTCAGATCGAATGTTCTAAACTAATACGAGCGGTAATGCATAAAACAATTACTATTATCATATACTTAAATTCTATGTTACCGGACAAGTATCTTATTGTTTTTTTATATTGAAAATTTGGGGAATAAGTTGGAAACCGAAGGCATAGCCCACAGTGCACTATCGTAGATGGCTACTAGTATTGGCTATGTAAGTGGCTACCGCGAACTGTTAACACAAGTTCACCAAACCGTGTAACTCTCGTAGTTACACTTGGGTGTAATTTTGAATTGCAAAGCATTAAAAAAAACAATTTCTTTTACGAATTTCGGCGCTTAGGTAATTATAGTGACGGCCAGAATAAAGGCCAAACATTGAGTACCTATGTATGTACTTACATATGTACGTAATAATTTCCTAATGAAAACAATTCGCTGGTATCCTGAAACAATGTTTATTTTGCATTAAAAAAGGTATACCTGAAATCTGGAGGGGGAGAAAAGCGTTTTTAGGGAGAGCGGGGTCGAAACCCCACAGCTCCAACGTCATGGTTTTCCAATGTGAAAAAATTGGGTTAGAAAAAATTGGAAATTGGGTTAAAAATCGATCTGAAAATATGGCTGGATCGCCAAAGTGGAACCAAATGACCGGATGGTCGAAATTGGCGCACTAATATGCGCAAAGGCCGTACAAGTAACGGCTCGTGTAGATACACTATCTACAAAACCTTTTTCCTAGCAGATGCTAGGATAGACCAGGCTTATCCCAGAATCGAAGAAACGTAGCCCAGGCTCAAGTTAAACTGCTTTATAGAACGAAAAATTTGCCGTTAACTTCATACAGCTCAGATGTTAGACCGGTTTGCCAACCGGCCTCAGATCTAAATGGATAGACCAATTTTGAAGATTTTTAAGTTCTTCACAGTAGTTTTGTAGATATCGGGACAAGACGCATGCTTTCGTAATTTGATAATTATAAAATATCCTTTTTCGAAGTAAATACTATTTAGTGCAGGTTTCTACATTCAATAAGTTTAAATATGTCGAAGGACATTCAGTCTCATAGAGATTGAATTTGATCATTTTTGTGAGCTTCTGCGATATTCGTTTTCTGAACAAAGAGCTTTTATTCGCGCAAAAAATACGTGGTACCTTATATCGGTATTAACTTATCAAATACCTGTTTTGATAGTAAACATGAAAACTGTTCTGAAATGAGCCGCACGACACAAAGAAGCCAGCGTAAAATAATCGATTAAAGCGTAAGCGCAACGTGCAATATTAACATAAGGGACAAAAACAACACAAAATTACAAAATTAAAATTAAGGGCTATGACATTAAATTATCCATCGTTAAATCTTAACTTTGAAAAAGCACCCTGAAATTGCCATTAATACATTTTCAAGAAAGCAGCACAACTAACGAATTTAAGAATAGAGAAAATATATGACAAATCTGCTAAATAAAAAAATAAATAGCAATGCGCAGTACGCTAACGCAGGCACGTAGCTGGCCCTCCTATTTTGAGGGGGACCAACACCAACTTTGGGGGGTCTAAGCCAAAAATAGCACAAAATAACGTGTAAAAAGTCCGATTTTTCCGGTTTTTTCTGAATTTTGGGGGAGGGTCCGGACCAGACATGCACGTGCAGGGGGCTTGGCTGGGGGTCCTGACCACCCAGAATGGAAACATGGAAAATTTTGTTGAGAAAATGAATCAAAATCAAGGTCAAAAACGGTTGAAAACAGTGTTTTTTTTGCACAAGGTCCGTTTGTACATGTACAAAGATGGTCCCTAAAAGTCTGTGTACATTTCGTAAACACAAATTTTTGGGTACTATAATATGGTACAGTAGCGATTTTAGTGTGGCAAAAACAGTTGTTCGACCTTTGGTTACGTATTTTAGCAATTTCTAGGTTTATGAGGGCAAAAATCAGTAATAATCAGTCTCAAAACGGAGCGAAGCGCCAAAAAATTTGGCATTTTTCCTTTCAAAATGCAATTTCTGAAATTATAAAGATATATAGAATACACAATTTGCTCATTTAGGCGCGAAGCGCCGAGAATTTTAGCGAATTTCGAACCTTTTTGCAGTTTTTGTCTTCCAAAAAATCTTTGCACATGTACAAAGACGGTCCCCAAAAGTCTTTGTACATCGCGAAAAATCTTTGCCGAATACAAAAAAAACCGTGGCTGAAAATTGGAAATCTTCTTCAAAAGTGCTTCAAATCGATGAGAAACTGTGTAATAACGTTGTTTTAACGCCTTTTAAGCATTTATACCAGTATTTTGGGTCATTTTGGCCCAAAAAAGCTTTATTTTTCGACTTTTTGCAGACTGGTTGACCCCCCGCAGATCGGTCACACTGTGCATCTATGGTCCGGAACCCCCAGTCCCCCCACAGCTACGTGCCTGCGCTAACGCACTTTTGTTCCGCAAAAACGGATTTAAGCTGGTGTGAAAAAAACAGAGACCGTAAAAAATCAAACAGAATTTCGTCCAAATCAGCCATACATGGGCAGCAACCAAATTCTGGGGTCCGATGGGGCGAAATTGCCAAAATTACCACCAAAAATTCTATTTTGAGGATCTGTCAATTCCGGGAGACCGCCGGATTATGGAGGGTTCAGATTAATGAATAAAAATATCATTTTAAATTACGTATCGCCATGTCCCTAAATTTTCAACTGATTTTGACAAAAGTACTGAATGTACATAATACGTGTGACAAATTAATTTACGACAAAAGTACAGATATCGGAGGATCAGATTGAAAATTATTTGTATCACAGTATGCTTCCCTGATTTACATTCCGTTTACCTGGAAACTTTGTCTACGGATCACATTTGCATTAAACTCGTATTTTTTCTTGTAAAAAATTTTTATTTTACCTTTTCTCACTTTTACGACTTCTCTACGCATTGAAAAATGATTACATGTATCAATACTGTTTACGAGACTTTAAAATTGCAACCAGACATGCACTTAAAAGGTTGGTTCAGGGGATCTAGATTATACATAGGTAGCCAGAAAATTAATGGGGGAGAGGGGAAATCGCTGAATATAGCCAAAAATTGCTAAAAATGTTACTAAAAATAGAATTCTGGGGGTCTACAGTAACCTGCGGGAGGGGAGTTTCAACTTCTGCAGGGGTGTATACCCCAGACCCCCACACCCATGTGTGATCTAGACCCCAGATTGAAAAAATGGAGAATTTCATGTTGAAAATAAAGCGAAATAAGTATTAAACTTGGGTGAAAATCAAAATTAGCTTAAAACTGACTACTATGCACTGTTTTTTTTTTAGCGCGGCGCGAAGGAAACCCGCCCTGCGCTAATCGGACATTTCGTTCATTAGCGCCATGCGCAAAGGCTTTTTGGGCAAAAAATTAGAAATTTAAACATTTTATATTGCATTTTGATTTAAAAATTTTTAAAATTTTTTCGGCGCTTGGCGCCGACTTCTTAAGAATGAATTAATTGTGTTTGCCAACCACCGCTTTCCTGTTTCATCATAAGCGAATCCCTGCTTTAGCATCTTTGCAGTAATGAATCCTTGTTTTTGTGGTGCATGGTGCCAAATTAATTGTTTTCATTTTAAATTTATCTTTGAAATAACCCAGCCTTGAGATACATTGAGAAGATGCCAAAATTTCGGCGCTTTTGCATCTAATTATTGGTTTCTGTATAGCGGTTGCATTTTGCAATACACGAAAATTGAGTGCAAACTGCAAAGACAGCTTGAAGAAATCGCTCAGTCTAGTATAGGTAAGGCAATGAGAAATCAGGTATCAAATTGATATTTTTACCATTAGATTTCTTGTTCGAGTTGGAACCAGTAGTAAGAATTTTTTAAATTTCTTGCCAGAATTTATTGTCAGTCAGCAGTACATGGAGCGCATCAGAAGTTCAAAAATGCCCTTATTTTTGCCTATCGCCAAGCATTTAAAGGTTTTTTGGTGCGCTAATGAGAAGCTCCGCGCGCAAACGTTTCATCCTGCCCATTAGCGGCTGCGCAAATGGGGAGGCGCTAAAAAAAATCCCTGCTACTATGAATAAACTTAGTTTTTTAACATTATTTTAGCATTTATATTAGTTCTTAAGGCCATTCTGCCTCAAAGAACTGGTTGAACCCAGACCGGCCATGCTATGCATCTATAGTTGCAAGATATAACAATAGAACGTTAACGTCGAATGAGATGAATAAATTAAATGGTTTCTAAGCAAGTGAGCGATTGAATAGTCGAGTCGACTATCCCAAATGCTTTTTTATAACCTTGATTCGTGAAATGCAAATAATCGTACATATCCAAATGGCTAATTGTACCATCTGCACCTAAAATACAGTGAAGGCAATATTTTCTATGAATCAAAATATAATTTTCCGAAATTCATCTCAAATCTGATAAAAATGCTCGACTCTAGAAGAAATTCGACTCCATTGAAGACTGTAAATAGACAAGAAATCAATAACAACACTTCAGACGACGAATATTCAAGATGACAGCCGATGCAAAAGCACGAGGAAAAAATTTAATGTAAGAAAATCATTGGTTACTTCATCAGTGTTTCACTATTAAAACAGCTTTCTATCACTGTTGTTATTTAAACTAAAGAAAGCTTATACAGGAAATAGTTTTAAACATAAATCTTTAATTTTATAATTCTAAATTAAACTAGAAATTTTGTACTAATTTTTGAATTTGAAATATTCAAAGATTTTTAAATTCTAAATTTAGCTATTCAAATAAAATTAAATTAGATTGATTACACGGAAGTTAGTCAAACAAAATTAAGAGTACAATGATATTATAAAGTTATAGTGCAGGCCAGGGGTTTAGATCAAGAGGTTATACATCGAGTGATTATAGAATAATGTAAAAACGCTTGTCGAAGAAATAAAAGACGAGTAACTAAATGCACTAAGATAATCAATTATAAATGCACAAAACTTGAAAAATTATGGAGAAATGAAAGACTAAAACAGTGTTAATTGAAGTATTAGCAAGCACCAAAGTCGAATCAGGTTTCTAAGAGTAAAAATTAGAAGGTGTCATTTCTGAGCAGCATAAATATTCGAAATCCTCGATACCTACTCATATTTATTATAAAGATGTTTAGAAGGCTTATTCGTAAGATCTACCCCCGAGGACACATGAAGAGCTACACAAGTATTAAGATTAGAAAATCTTTGAAAAAAACTATCTTTAACCTAAGAGGAGGATTATTTCTATTGAGTATTTTTGTTCTGGCTATCTAGCGAAAATAGAAAAGCATAGGCTTTCTTATTAGATATTTTATAAAGCACAATAATCTACTAAACACTAGAAAAAGAACTTTTACACAAAAAGTTATGAAAAGATCGAGAGGGCAGTTTCTTAACAAAAGGAAAAAATTTATACATTAGGGAATCATTGGAAGAGATGATTAAGATCCAGCCAAAATTTGGCAAGGGATTTCTCTCGCCCTCTTTAAGCTGATGCGTATGAAACCTTATTTAAAATTTTTAGAAACTGATAACATACATGCCTTTAATCTACTGTTATTTCATTAGATTTCCTTAACCTGAAATGAGGCAACTTATAACAAAATGAAACAACTTATTTCCTTTACAGTATAATTAAGTTGCTCCGAATTCACTTATTCATCAAATTACTCGCAAAATAAAAGTTGGACATGCTTAAATGAAGAGTAGGAAAGCGAGCTGAGCATACCTCTTAGTCTGATCAGTGAAAAAAGAATTTCTTAGTCTAAAATCAGTTCTTTTCTACTTTCCAAAGAAAAAATCAGGTATATTTTTGAAGCTTTTCCAATCTGAACCGAATTTAATCAATTTAGAGCTTAGAAATATTTAAGACTTTATATTTCAAGAAAATTGTAATCTAAATTCACTATTTTCAAGCCACTGCGATACTAGCAGTTCTGATTTCCCAATCTCATATTTTTTATTGCAATTCGCAGTCACTTTCGTTGTGTAGCAAGCATATTAAAAATCTTACTAACAAAACCGGTATCTATGTCTAACACGTGACAATTTGGAATGTGCTTCAGTATCGAAGGTAGAAGTTGATTAATCTGCGTCAACAATTCCCGCTTCGGATTAGGTTTTTGCCCGCGTGGCGGAATTTTCTGCAAAGCTATTATTTCTAGTATGAAAAAATAGTCGAAATTGATAGCACAGTAAACGTCGAATCAAAATTTGGCAACGTGCAAATAATTCAGACAAACCCTTCATATTTTATGAGAAATGATTAGAACGAAATTTCACTTCACTTTATTGCAAACCCGAAAGATTTTTTAAATTTTTTACGAAAGAACTTTGAGTCAAAACGAGCGAGCTTCTTTCTGCTTTCTTCTGGCATTTTGAATTAAAAATGGAAATTCACTCAATTATTCGCAGTGTTTTTTGATCATAGTTTCCTAAATAGCGGTCCAAATTTGATGAAAAATTTGAGGAAATACTGATGATTCAAAAAGAAAGTAAGTACCAAGGATTTATTAAAAACGAACAGATTTGTCAAACACTGAACTACTTTTGCGTGAAGTGTATGTATGTGTTTACCTCAATCAAGTACTGAAGTCATTCCTTATATTTAAGCCTTGTTTTCGATCTCATTTCGGTAGGAACTTCCCTGACAGCCAACCTAATGCGATTTTTTAAAGTCAGCAATAATCTCGGGACATACGTCGTGCTTGCACAGTCATAAAAAATCGCACGAAATCAAATTAGATGAGCGACGCTTTTATCTGACTTGACTCCATATGATAGCTCATCCGATTTGACTCAGTTCAAATTTTTATCGCATGGCTTTTTCGAATTTAAAGTGAAGATGAAAAATTCTAATAGTATTCCAAGTCTTTAAATTGTACATTAGACTGGCTTTCAGGGAATTCACTCTCATACGTATAGGCACAGCCAGACACGTAATAGGGGGATGGGGAATCCCCACCCAAAGTTGGTTGTCCTCCCCCATCCCCCCAGAGTCAGAAAATTTTGACCCCCCTCCATTTTCAGAAAAAACTTGCGATTTTTGGTCGCTTTTTGCTTAAAAATTGGAGGTCATTCACCCCCTAAAATAACCGGGGACCATACCTGGGCAATGGCTGACGGTTTGCCCCGTACAACTTCCAGCCAAAAGGGTGGGTGGGTCCCGCCCGACCCTGAAAAAGGTGGGTCTGTCCCTGAAAAAGGGGGTCTGTCATTGAAAAAAGGTGGGTCCATCCATTGAAAAGGTGTCGAACAGTGTAATAAGATGGTTCTTGTGCATGTTTTGCAAACTGATCATGATATACTGTATCTAGCATTTCCTTAAATTATCTCCAAAAATTTTCTCCCTGTACAAAACATAGCCCCGTCCAAGTTACCCCTTCGCCCCGTCCAACTTTTCGTTCGGCCCGTCCTAGTGATGGGCCGATATGGGGCATTGCCCAGGTGTGCCGGGGACCCCCAAATTTCGAGCCGTTACATGTATGAGCTTAGCCATCATTTTTTGAGGTTTCTGATGATACTCTCACTTCCTGATAGGAACATGAAAAAATTTTCAATATAATTCGACAAAATATGTATAGTCAACAATGGCTGACAAGAAGCGCAGAAAAATTGGCACGTTTGAATTAAAATGGCTAAAAACGAACCCGGGACGTTTTCTACGATTGTTTTTTGAAAAATCGCGAATGAGCAGAAAGCTAAGAAAACATTAGGATGCATTCTATTCGTGAGAGGCGTCTAAAAAATTTGAGTGAACAAGTAAAGATGACCTACTATATTCCACTTACAAGGACTAAAATATAAGCCTGAGGCTGTTTCGAAGAGAGCAATTCGACTATGGTTCTAATACGTTGTAATACGTCTTCGGCCGTACGATTCCTATCATTTGTGCCCACCAGCAACACCAACACCTGCGTATGTTTAACTAACGTAGTGGCAAATAATAGAAGTCAAAAGTACGCGCACAGAGAAAATTAAATCAGAGATCTTGGTGGAAATTTTCATAATTATAGATCAACTATTATGTTTGCATCATGTGCGACACTCATCTTAGGGCGTTTGAAAATTTTGTTTGAACCAAGCAGCAATGCAACTTAGGATTTATTCAAAACGAACTTCGTTCATAGTGGTCAACATACTTGATCTGGGGAGAAGGGTTTGAGGGTTTCATCACCCCCAGAAATTTTTCACCCACCCTCCACCAGAATTCGTGATTTTGAAAATTTCGCGGTACTAAAATATGGTACAGTAGCGCATTCAGTGCGGAAAAACAGGGTTTTCCGACCTTTCATAGTGTATTTTAGCTAATTTCCGGGTTTCTGGCAGCAAAAATACTAAAAATTGTTTCAAAACGGCGCGAAGCACCAAAAAATTTGACATTTTTTGCTTCCCAAGTACAATTTCTGCCATTACAAGGATATATAGCACAAACAATTACTCACTTCGACGCGAAGCGCCGAAAATTTTTGTGAATTTCAGACCTTTTACAATTTTTATCTTCCAAAAATCTTTCTACATCATACAAAGACGGTCCCGAAAAGTCTTTGCACATCGGAGAAAATCTTTACCGAATACAAAAAAGCATGCTCACCGCGTACATGACTCCATAAAATGTAATAATAATTTATCTATGGAAAAAGCAACTTTACTATTTGAAAATGCAATAAGAAAAATGAATAATAATTAACATAGAGAATGAAGATAAATGTTTAGATGTGAAAGAATGTATCAAAAGTAACTGAACCTAAACATGCATCCGCCTTCGAAAAACCTGCGCGAGAAAAACTGCTTTTCCAACCATCGTAGGCCCGCAAGCATGCATGGGTAGCGCCTAAATTCTAGAGTACAAAAATTTTCAAAGGTCGTGTCGAAAAATTGAAGGTAGGGGTAAAACACAACGTTTTGACGTTTCTCAGTGAGCACTATCCAAGAAGTGACATCATAAATTGAGAAAAAACCAAATATTTAAAATTTAATAATGGGGTTTGCGGGGTCTTTTGGGTTCTGGAGACTTCAGGTCCTCAAGCAAATGTGTGTCAACAAGTTCTTGCTAATATAAAAATGCTTTCAAATTAACAAAATAAGGCTTATTAAGGTATCTCAACTTATCAACTTGACAGCGTCTTTCCAGAATTTCAAACAGCTTTAGAGATTGCAATGTACATACCAGTGGCAAATCCAGCATTTTCTGCCGGGGGGTGGAGCCCCGAGTTCTTTAAAAGTGTCAAAAATAATCCAAAAAATTTGACCATTATGCTTAAAGTAGCGTTGTTTTGCCATTTTTTGATGAGCAAAATTATTTGTTGTGCAATAAATGTTCAAAATATCAAAAATTTTGAAAATTTTCTGTGAAAAACTCGCGAAATTAGTGCAAAAATCGACACAAAGCACCAGAATATACTCGAGAAATCATCTATGTAGGTTCTAAAAATACTCTCCTGACGTAAAAGTACTTTTTTAAAGCGCGAAGAAAGTCGGTAAGAATCATTAAATAGTACTACACCAACGCAAAGCGCCAAAAAATTCGAAAAATCATGAAAAAATGGCTAAAATCATCAAACAAATACACATCTATTCTTCATTGCGCCTCCATATTTTTTGACGACAGGAGGCGGGAGGGCCGCCCCCGCCCCTTCTAAAACCGCTAATAGTACATACGTAAGGATTGAAGTTTTCATTCCATCTTACAACAACACTATGTATTAAATCTTAGTAACGAATAGGTTAGACATGAAATTTTCGGACAAATCAAAATGACTTGCTTTAGGTTCCACGTACTCTAGTTCGCCATTGAGCAAGCGCCAAAGGACATTATCTGTCGTGTCGCCACGTATACCAAAGCATAAGCAGTGAAACGGTGCAAAAACTTCACGATAAAAATCGCTTTGTTCCAAAAGCGCTATATGAGAATCGCCAAAGAACATTACATCTGGTTCGGTGCTCTTGACTTGACTGAGAAATCTATTATGCTACACGAAGAGGATTAACAAATAATTATTCTGACAACTATAAATACACTACAAATCTAATGCACACAGAAGCGTGGGAGGTTTGAGAGGTTTACATTCCCCAGAATCTGAAAACCCCTCGTAGAAATCTATTACCCCAGAATTAAATTTTTGGCATGTTTTTCGGATTCTTGCCAGTTTTCACCCCCCTTCCCAAAACTTGGCTGCTGTCCATGTATGGTGTAATTTATTATATTTGTATGCAGATCCGTAGCCAAGGTAGGGCGGCAAGGGGGGGGCAGTTGGTCCCCCCGAAAACCAAAAAAATTTCTGTTCCTCACAAGAGCCCCAAGGAAGAAATTAAAAATTCTCGAAATACATTTAAAAGGTCACCAAAACAGGTCCTTTGCGTACTTTCGAGGTAGTAAACCCAAATCTTTTCGGCGCTTCGCGCCGGATTAATCGTTTTTGTATAGTTTTGTCTTTTAAACCGCTCAAAATCGATTAAATTTGAGTTAGACATACAGGCAGTGTTTTTTTTTTGTACTCGGCAAAGATTCTTCCCGATGTACAAAGACTTTCCGGGACCGTCTTTGTACATGTACAAAGATATTTTGGGAAGACAAAAATTGCAAAAAAGGTCTGAAATTCAAAAAAATTTTCGGCCGCCGAAATGAGTAATTGTGTGTTCTATATATCTTTATAATGGCAGAAATTGCATTTCAAAAGGAAAAATGTCAAATTTTTCGGCTCGCGCCGTTTTAAGACGATTCTTAGTGATTTTTGCCCTTAGAGACCTAGAAATTAGCTAAAATACACTACCAAAAGTCGAACAACTCTGTTTTTACCACACTAAAATCGTTACTGTACCATATTATAAGGTTTGGGGAATATTCGCCCCCGACATTTCGCCCCCGACTTTTCGCCCCCGATATTTCGCCCCCGACATTTCGCCCCCAGGTACGTTTCGCCCCCGGAACTTTCGCCCCCAAATATTTCGCCTCTCGGATGTTTCGCCCCCAAACATTTCGCCCCTCGGATGTTTCGCCCCCAAGTGAGCTGTACAATAAACGGGAGTATGCATTATACATGGACAGCGTCAAAATTTGCGAGGACACAATATCCGCTTTTCTTCTTTTTTGTTTTTTCAATCTTTTTTGAAATAAACTAAAAAGAATTTTTAATTTTTTCATTTTCAATCTTGATAAGCTTTCAATATTTTCGTTTTTCATTTTTAAATTTCTTTAAACAATTTTTTAACCATATTTAAACAATTTTTTAAGCATATTTAAACCATATTGCTGCTTTATTTTTTATTGCCAACAAGAAAACCAGAATTGTCAAAAATGTAGTTTTCGTAGACTAGCTTCATCTTTCCTCTTTTCGAAATGACTGAATCCATTAAGCAAATCGTACACCAACTAACTGACTTACTGCCATTTGGTCCTCATTATATACTTTTTGAATGACCTACTTAACGTGTGGTCGCAAACAAAAGGTCCTGGGAATAAAATATTTCTACAAAGACAATGTAATTATGTAAGGTCAAGCCAAAATATCCGCAAATCTGTATCAAATAAACAAAAAAATTAGGTCTTTGCTTGCCGACCGGGAGAAATTATAATTAGGTACATAAAAAATATGCTTACGAAGGTCAAGCGAATTCCTGGGAATGTAATGGCAAATAAAAAAATTAGGGCAAGCAAAATTGCAGAGACAAGTTGATTGGTACAGTATAACGAGATACTTATTGGGGGCGAAATATCCGAGGGGCGAAATGTTCGGGGCGAAACATCCGAGAGGCGAAATGTCTGGGGGCGAAATGTACCTGGGGGCAAAATGTCGGGGGCGAAATATCGGGGGCGAAATATCGGGGGCGAAATGTCGGGGGCGAAATGTCGGGGGCGAATCTTCCGGATGCCTTTTATAATACCCAAAAATTTGTGGTGTACAAAATGTACAAAGATTTTTGGGAAGACAAAAACTGTAAAAGGCTTTAAAATTCCCAAAAATTTTCGGCGCTTCGCGCCGAAATGAGTAGTTTGTCTTATATACCTTTAAAATGGCTGAATTTGCATGTAGAATGGAAAAATGTAAAATTTTTCGAAACAATTTTTAGTAATTTCAAGCATCAGAAAGCCAGAAATTAGCTAAAATACACTACCAAAGATCGGAAACCCTGTTTTACCACACTAAAATCGTTGCGGTACTATATTAAATTACACAACAATTTGCATGTACAAAATGTACAGACTTTTGCGGACCATCTTTGGACATGTACAAACGGACCTTTGTACCAAAAAAACATTGCATAGAGAAAATGTCGAATATTTCCGGCGCTTCGCGCCAAATCAACAATTTTCTAGTTGTTTTTCTTTGCAGAGCACAAAGATTGAGTACAAATACGAAAAGTTAAGAAATTGTTCATGAACTGAACGACGAGAAATCACTTGCACAGATAGTTTATGCGATCAATTTTTTGTGCCTAATTATAGAATAAATTTAAATTTTTCTTAAATTTTTTTTGAAATTTTTCTTCATTATTGAGTAGAGCTCGTTGAGTAACGTTCAAAAATGCCCTGATTTTTTACTACCCCCACTCACTGGTTCTCGAGATATCTGACTTTCAAAATTTTGTGTCCCCCCCCCGAATAAAATGCTGACTACGGGCCTGTTCCTATGTATGTACATAATACGTATACAGGCCAGTAGCCAAGTAGAGAGGGCACTTGCCCAACCCAAAACAAAAAATTCGTATACCATTTAAGGGTCCGCAGAGGAAAGAATAAAAAATTCTCGTGGTGTTTTAAACAGACCACATGTTGGACATTGAAAATATGTCAAATTTTTTCGATGCTTCTGGCCAAATTATCCATTTCCATGTTATTTTCTTTGCAAAGCAAAAAAATTGAATACAAAGACAAATAAATTGTTTATGAATTGGAAGACGAGAAATCAATTGTTCAAAGACATAGTTTGAAAGATAGTTTTTTGTATACGAGCAGGTAACGTGAAATTAAGTAAAAAATTTTTGCATTTTTGTTCACTATTGTACATAGCGTAATGATAAAAATATAGAGATAAATTAACGCCAGTTGGGATCTGACTTTTTATTTTGATTCAATTTTAGGCGTTTATACATACAGCTTTTCTGGAATTGAGAGAGGAGCAAAATCCAAAAATTCGGTTTATGTAAATTTTGGGTTCGGGTCTATTTTACACATGAAAAGGAGAAAAATGATTAAAAAAGTAAATAAAATGCTTTAATGGGGAATGAAAACTGTATTTTAGACCTTTTTAACCCATTTTGACTCGTTTCGTCATTTTCGTCGGTGAAAAATGTGATCATTCCTCGGAATTTTTACTTTTTAGATCATTTCAACTTCATTCTATGCATTTGACGGACAGACAGATAGTTCGCCGAGCGCCGGAAAATTTTGTCATCTTATCTTTGCATACTTTCGTTCCCAAAAAAAGATGATCGCCGGACATATGATCTTGGGAATTTCATCCTCAGAAAAATTTACACTCCCCGAGACTTCTCAATTTTCCAAAACTTTTCGAAAATTTCCTAAAAATTTGTAAAAAGGTGTTGCTTTAAGCGTTTTTAGCTATTTTTTGCTCAAAAGTGTCAAATTGTCGGCGCTTCGCACCATATACGCATCTTTGAATATATTTCGTTCAATTTGTTCGACTTTTCGAAAAAAAATTTCATGTTTTTATGCTCTATAAATCAGAAGCGCCTAAAAATGATGTTTTTGACGCATATCCACCATTTTTGGGCACAAAAAAGGCACTTTAATGATTCAACCCCCAGAATTCCCAATTTCCATGCTAAAAGACCCCCAAAAATCAATAGAACCCCCGAATTGAATTTGTGGTGCTATATTTGGCTGTTCGGCCCCATCGAGCCCCCTCCCCCTCATAATTTTGTTGCTGCACATGTATGCTCAGACCTCGGATCCGGTCTTGTGGCGATAATAGTCACCTCAGCCAAACGGGAATGTATGGCTTTAAGGATAACAAGAAAAAACTAGCGAAAATGTTGACAATTTTTTATCACTTTTGAGTATGACCGAAAAGATGACGAAAAAGTTAAATAGTCAAATTGATTTTGTCAGTCGAATTGATAAATTAAATAGTGGCTACTTTCGCCCAGGAAAATATAACAACAGACTTTTGCCATTAAAATATGACTTACGAAACGTCAATGACAAGCATTTTTGCTTACAATACTCATCCACCTGTCGTCCCCATCGTAATCTATTTGCGGTAAAGCCGATTTCAAATGGTCAAAATTCAACTCCATGTTGTCTCGCTGCACTTGATTTGATATACTCCCTTAAATTAGAAGAAATAGGAGTCAAATCCATTTTTACGTAATTTGACGAACAAGGTGCGAAAATTGCTCTAATGGAGGCAATTTCACTAGACATTGAACGAATTATACAACTTCCCAAAGACAATGAGAGAGGTGATTCAATATCAATTTTGGTAGTGATTTCTAATCATTTTCAATTCGAATTTCTAATCATTAATTGCTAATTATTGGAAAGGCTTTAATGTTCACTTAAGGAGAATTTTTGATTAACCAAAGCAACTTTTATTCTATTCGCCGAGTCATTTCCACGTATTTCAGTTTGTATCACGCTAATCACTCACTTTCCAAGCTATATTAAAATGAGTTCAAAAGACGAGTTACATGCCTTTTGCATAGTGAACTTATAACCGTAAACATACTCAGCCTTTAAAGAGTCATCAGTCCTGGATTTGATTTTTTGAGTCTCAAGCAAGATCAATGAGCAGTTTCAAGCAGACATGCACAGCATGGGAATTCTGAGGGCGGGGGTTAAAATTTAAATGTTTTTTTGGGTATAAAAACAATGAGTATGCTTCAAAAACATCATTTTTCGGCGTTTCTGACAATGCACTATCTTTGGGCACGAATTACGTCGCTTTCGTCGTCGATCAATTACAATCTACGCAAGTGTGCCTGTCCCGACTTCAATATCTACAGCTGAGTCATACGACGTTCAACCTTTCCGCACATGGAGACATTCATCGATCGATTTGGGTTTTTATTTGCGGAGCAGTACTTACCAGCCATGCTGCTCCATTTACTGCTACTACGTGCTGGTATGTAGTCAAACCCGGGACCTGCTCATGTGAACCGCTTTCCCTGCGGCTCTTGTGGTAAAGAATGCTTATTATAGCTCTGTTCATTGCTCTAATTGCAAGTTGTGGATTCACAGCAATATCAGATGTAGTGGTCTGAGGAACATTCGCGACTACAGTAAGGATAAATACCGCTGTCCGAAGTGTGTGATAACACCTCAACCTAACCAAAAACGTCCAATGAATATTCTGCAATTTAATATCAATGGCCTCAAAAACAAACTCTCCGAACTAATGGACTTTCTCAATAAGCACGATATGATATCGCCATCGCATTGCTTCAAGAAACCAAACTCTCTGCAAAAACGAAAGATCCTAAAACATATGGCTTTTGTCTTATTTGTCTCAATCGCAACTCACCTACGACTGGTGGCGGCTTAGCATTGTTAATACGGTAAGATGTTCTCACAAGAAGCGTAGAACTACCTGCTTCCTGCAAGGACAACGTTATGGAATGTGCCACCATTTCGCTTACTCTCCCTGCTGGCAACTTCCCCTTAGTCAACATCTATATCCTGACTGCATCTAGCTGCCCTACCGGCTACTCTCCGCCACTGAAAGATATTTTCAACAAGGATATCGTCATTGTATTGGGCGATTTCAACGCCCACCACAACTTATGGCACTCGACAATCAATGATAGTGGTGGCAACATGATTGCTGATCTAATTGACAATCCGACCTGCTCCTTTGAATGAAAAATTCGTAACTCGTCTTCCCGCGGCAAATGACCAGCATCCAACTTCTCCATACATTTTGCTTGCATCTTCTAATCTAGCGTCATCCTTACAATGGAGCATGGAAATTATCCTCTCTTCAGACCATCTGCCGATTTTGATCAAAATCGACTTCTCACTGGAGTATGCTACATCAGCTAAAAGAACTTATGTAAACTTCAACAAGGCTGATTGGAAACTTTTCATGGACGTTACTGAGCAAATTCTCTGTCATCGCATCTTGATGCTCATTCGTCTGTCCATGAAAGGACACTTACGCTCCAACGTGCGATAATTGCTGCTGCCAAGAAGTTGATACCTTACCATCGCCGTAAACTTTACGACCCATCTTTATCAAACCCCGTTTGGGAACTCGCCAAAGAACATGACTCGATCAGAGCAGTTAATCCATCCTCTGCTAGAATTGCGGCTATAAAGGAAATGATAACCAAAGAATGTGACCAGGAAAAAACTCGAAAATGGTGCGACTTTGTCAACTTGCTAGACCACTGTTCAACTAATGTAAAACGTCTCTGGGCAAAGGTTGAATCCTCGGATGGGAAAAATTGTGGAATAGACAATGTGCCCATTTGTTTCAATAGTGGTGAAAAGACTAATAATCGAAAAATTGCCACAAACTCTTGAAACAGTTTACAGCAGTTCAGCAACACTCCTCTTCTACCGCCACACGCCGTATCATCCGCCATATGCATAAAAAACAATTACAGCAAGTGCTCTTCACCATCAATGAGGTTAAATCAGCTATCACCTCAGCCAAAAACTCACGAGCTTTCCGTCCAGATGGTATTGCTATGCCATACCTGAAGCACCTGGGCCCCAATGGCCTCCAAACGTTGACCGATTTGTTGAACCTATCTGCATCAATGGCTACTTTACCTGTTGTTTGGAAACGCTCCACCATCATTGCACTTCCCAAACCAGGCAAAGAACCGAATGCGGCTTCCTCTTATCGCCCCATCTCACTCTATGCCCAGCAGCAAAGATTATGGAACGTTTATTGCTACCAATAATCGTGGAATACCTTCCACCTGCGGCTCATCAGCATGGATTCTGACTACGTCACTCAACTATGTCTGCTGTGCTTAACTTGACCACAGCAATCTGCCAAGGGTTCAACTACTCTAAACCAGCTAAAAGAACGATTGCTATAGCCCTAGACCTCAGTAAAGCCTTTCACTCGGTTGACCATACAACATTAATCAAGATCTTGGTGGACTCCACATTGCCTGGTTGGACTTGTTGCTGGCTGGTGGCATATTTATGTAGAAGAGAAGCCAAATGTCAGTTTAGAAACTTATCATCAAGTTACACCATCATCAGAATGAGTGTGCCTCAAGGTTCGGTGATCTCACCAGCTCAATTTAATGCTTACATTCGTGAGCTTCTACAGCCACCACTACACATTCATATATGTATCATACGCTGACAACATTACCATCTTTACCAGCAACTCAAACATGAAAACGATGGAAACAAACTTGAACAAGTATCTGACAGACATTTTCTCATTTTTTGAGCAGCATCATCTCACAATCTCAATGGAAAAATCTACTTGTACGTTGTTTACTCCCAAGACACGCCAACACTTGCTGGATTTAGACATTTTTATAAATAACAATTGACTTCAAACCATTAAGAACCCTAAAATTCTCGGGGTTCTCTTTGACTCAAGTCTTTGTTTCAAACAACATATCAAAGCGCTGAGATCTTGTATTCAGAAACGAAACAACATCATCAAAGCTTTAGCTGGGCAATCATGGGGCTCTAACAAAGAAACATTGCTCCTCACTTACAAGGCAATCTATAGATCGGTTCTTAATTATGTAGCACCAGTTTGGATGCCAACACTAACATCCTCAAATCTTGCCGAACTCCAAATCTGCCAGAACACCGCACTCAGAACTGTTACCGGCTGCCTTCAAATGTCACCTATTGACCACCTGCACAGTTAGACACGTATGCTGATGGTCCCAGTCCACAATCGACTTTTGACAGACCAGTTATACGTGTCTTGCCTCCACAACCAACACCCGTGCAGGCAACGTTTTGGTTGTCCAGGGCCACCTACATGGCAACAACAGAACTTTTGGCTGAAAAACACTCAAAATGTATTTGAAGAAGAGAGTCAAACAGTACCTCAGATCTATGCATCCAACAGCTTCACTACAACAACTGCAAAAGCTCCCATCAGGTTGCTATCCAGACCTGTCACCTTCGTTTCATTCAATACAAACCACTAATAAACCGACGCCCTCCCAACATCTCCCCGCAAGAGAAATTGCTGCCTCGCAGGACAAGATCTACCTTAGCCCAACTTAGATGCGGCTATAGCTACATCCTGGTGTCCACGTGCAGTATACTCGAATCTAGCGGCCTCACACCTGACACCTGCCCGCGTTGTTTGGTGACAACAGAAGATTCACGACACTTCTTCAACTGTCCATCCCAATCAATACAAGCCCATGTCAGTGACTTATGGAAAAGGCCGCAGTTGGTTGCAGCCTCTCTGGACCTTTGATCAATCAATGGATGTCGTCATATGCCGGCTATTACAACAACAACAACATGCACTATCTTTTTGGAGCGTAAAAACATTTTTTAAAAATTCGAAAAAATATCAGAAAAATTCCAGTAAAATGAACAAAACAAAACATCATCATAAAATGAGTGAATGACGCGAAGCGCTTGAAATTTCACACTTTTGACTAATTAGCGAAAAATAAGCATGAGTATGTGATCTTGAGAGTTGGAAGGTTTTTGGCACTTGCATATATAGATTAGGGGGGTACAAAAATTTTTGTACAATTATTCCGAAATTCAGTCAAATAAGGTCAATTCTAATATGCTGATCACGAATATGACTTCCACTGTAATTGCGGACTGGTAGTTTTCGAAAAATACGAATTTTATTGTTTTACTAAATTTTTGTAGATTATGGTCAATTGTTGTGCTATAATCATGAATATTACATTTATTTTATGCTCTTTGCGGATCCATATTGATACCAGGCAAAAATAAGCCTAAGCTAATAAGGGGTTGCAGAGCTCAGGCTTCTTTTCTGCCTCGTACTATTATGAATGCACATTACTACGCCTAAGCCAAGATATGATTGATAATCAGTCTGCCTATAATTCATATCTATGTATAGGTTTAGGCTATGTGCATTCATGTTGGTTCCGGACAAAAAATAAGACTGAGCTAATGAGATTGTGGCGAGCGAATCCAGCTGCAATCCCACATTAGTTTACGCTTATTTTTTACCTAGCATCAGTATGGATCCGCATGCAGCATACGAGGATTATCTAGTTAAAGTCCGACCTAAAGAAGTTCTCAACAAAAATAGGAAAAAAGTAAAGATATCAACAATTCGGCACTTATACTGAATAGTAACTGCTGTTGGGCATAGTCGCAACAGTTATTGATTTTTGTCAAACTTCTTGATTTCCCCTAGACTTAGGCTTAGATTGAGGGTAAAGTACTACCGCTTAGGTCAACATTGCTCCCGCTTAAGTTGGTAGCACTCCCGCTTAGGTCGAGATACAGGCATTAGTTTGTCTAATGACGTTATAATACTTACTATTGTGTAGAAGTACCAAAAATTCAAAGAAAAAGTCGAATATTTAGAACATTACTGGTTTGCAATCGAAATGAGTGTCATATTTGTGATCACCGCATAAGAATTGATCATGACCGTATAGCATTAAATTTTAAAAAATAAAAAATTCTTCCCAACCCCTAAACTACACAAGTGCCAGGTTTTCTTTAGTCCCCGCAAAAACACTTTCATCAATTCTAAAATTTATGAGATGTTGCCCTCAATTTTGCCCTCTAGCAGGGTCCAGGGTAGAGCCCCAGAAAATTTTGCAGAATATTCTTGAATTGTAACCTTAAATTTTCTGCAAAATCGTCCAAATCTTAGTTTTGAACATGGTCAATGAATAGGTAAAATGAATTAGAGCAAAGCATGGAAATTTCCTCGTATTTTCCAGTTATAATAACAAAAAGAATCCTTGAAACACGAGCTGAGAACTTAAAAAATAGATTGGTATAAAATCATCATTTTTCCTAGCGACTTAATTCACAATGTAAACCAAACCCAAGATTTTGTCCACATTTCAAATTTCTGGTTCACATTCTTGGGGGTCTAAAAAGTTCACAAATTGAGCGCTCACGTTGAAGAACTTCTCTTTTTTGTTGCAGAAAGTCCATCCTACATAAAATGGCTAAATCCAAAACAAGTTCTTGAACATTTTGTAATTTTAAATTTAGTGTACTGCAATAATTACAACGATCAGAGAAAAATTCTATCTCCTAAAACTGCATTTTCAGACCTTCACTACTGCACTTTAGCCGATTTCTGGAGTCTCATCGAAGGATAAAAACTCAATAATTTATCGAAATGGTGCAAAGTGTCAAAAAATTTTGATATTTTACCTCTCTTAAATGCATTTTTACAATAAAATTGAAAATTCTTGAAATTTTACGTCTAAAACGCATTTTTGCATTACAAAAATTGTCCAAATCCGTTCGAAAAGATGAGAATTTTCAATCATAGTAAAGTTCTAGAACAATCTGTCGATAAAAGTGTTGTGATCCGCACGGCGCAGCCTTAACATCAATAACAAATATAAAATTAAATCATACGCCGAAAAATTGAGAAATTTTAGCTTCTAAAACGCATTTTTGCATTACAAAAATTATCCAAATTCGTTCAGAAGATGAGGATTTCCAATTACAGTGAAGTTCTAGAGCGATTTGTCGATAAAAGTGCTGCAATTGGCGTGGCAGGAACATCAATAAAAAACACTGGAAAGAAAGCAATCTGGCGTTTTTGAATTTGACCCTTCTAGAAAGCATTTTTGCATTACAAAAATTGTCCACAATGTAATCCAAGCCTAAAATTTTTTCCACATCTCGAAATTTCGGTTCACAAAAATTCCTAAATATGGAAAAAACGGTGTATACAATCAGTACGAAGCGTGCAAATTTTCTGCATAATTTCAACCTTCATTGACCAGAAATATTTCAAAATAGATGCCTAACCTTATCATAGCACGAAAAAAGTTTGTAGCTCTTTCTTGACTCTAACTCAAAATAGTTGTCAAAGCTAAAAGAAATTTTATCTAGCCCTAAAAAAATTTTCATATCTAATCAAAAGTTTATTCACAAAGAATTATAGAAGAGCAGCTCACGGGATAAAATAGCTTAATTAGCGAAAATTTGAAAAACTCCCCTCCCCCAATGAACGCCACTAATCCCCAATTACTATCGAATTCAATCGATTTATTGTTGTATGTGCGTTGCGTGTCTTTTTGGTGTGTGTGTGTGTGTGTGTGTGTGTGTGTGTGTGTGTGTGTGTGTGTGTGTGTGTGTGTGTGTGTATTAAAAGTAGGGACTCGACAACCCGACCAGAGCCGAAAGACGGACCCGCAGGTCGGGTCGGGTCAGCAAAATGCAGAACACCTTGTGCTGCGGGTTGAAGGGTGCGGGTTGAAATTTCCCATTCAGATTGAAAGCCGCAAAAAAGTCCTGAAAATGCCTCAAAGTCAAGGATTGCGCCAAGAAATAAGCAAAATATTGCGCTGTTTTTCCTTAACATTTTAGCACTGCTGAATTTTATATAAGAGTATCTATTTAATTTATGTATTTTATTGTGCATATATATAAGGAGTAATCACCGAATTTTACTTCAAATAGTGAAAACGCCGAATTTTCAAGCGGATAAAATTCTTTGATTTTGAAGAATGTAAAATTTAATGGTAACTTATGATAAATGTCATTGCCAATATCTTCAGTCGATTAATCTATCAACTTTATAGAAGTAAAGAAAACTAAGCAGACCCGTATCCAGGGAAGATAGGCAGCACGCCCCCCCATCCCAAATAAAATATGTAATTAATTTTTTCCTTTGCTCCCCCTTTGCGTTTTTAGCAAAAATCGCAAAAAAATTTCGGCGCTTCTGCGCCGAATAATTACTTAGCTAAGGTTGAAGTCCAGAGCGGTCAAAAATTGGGCATTCGTGTAGCTGGTTCACATATGTATTAGCAAAGTCTTATTGTTAGGGTGTATGTATGCAGTCGGTAGCATGGGAAAGAAAGAAAGTTGCTGGCAGCCGGATTCGAAATGTGGACCTCTTGCTCCAAAGTCCAGAACTATAACAAGACAAGACAAGACATGAAGATGTTTATTGTCCAATCGACTAATGCTGATTTGTTCCGACAAATAATGCAAGGTATTCTAATTGTTTTGCATTGGTTACCACTCGATTAGGCTTAGGCTTAGTATCATAGACTGATCAAAATGTTGGTGCCAACGTTTAAAATAAGCCTGAGTAATGGGATACTGTGACTCGCGTCGCTCGCATCAACATTTTTGTCAGTCACATGAATCTACAGAAACGATTTGAGCCACCGTTTTTTTCCACTTTTTGGTCTATTTGTCAACCAAAATTTTGGAAAATGGAAAAAATTTTTGGGCTTGGTTGGCATTTGTGGAAATTTTTGTAATGTTAAAAATGCGTTTTAGAGAGTTAAAACTTCAAAAGAATTTCGGCGCTTCGCGCCGAATTGATTTACTTGTTACTTATTATTAATCTTTAAGCCGCACTCGCGCCAATTGCAGCATTTTTATCGACAATCTGGTCTAGAACTTCACTACGATTGAAAATCCTTATCTTCTGCACGGATTCAGTTAGTTTTCGTAATGCAAAATTGCGTTTTAGAGAAGTGAAACTGCGAAAAATTTTTCAGCGCTTCGCGCTGGAATGGATTTAATTCTTTTTTGTTATTAATATTTAAGCCGCGCCGCGTCAATAGCAGCATTTTTATCAACAATTTGATCTAGAACTTTACTACGATTGAAAATCCTTATCTTCTGCACGGATTCGGTTAGTTTTTGTAATGCAAAAATGCGTTTTAGAGAGGTGAAACTGCAAAAATTTTTCGGCGCTTCGCGCCGAATTGATTTAATTCTTACTTGTTATTGATGTTTGAGCCGCACGGCGCCAATTGCAGCATTTTTATCGATAATCTGGTCCTAGAACTCCACTACGATTGAAAATCCTTACCTTCTGCACAGTTTTTTCAATACAAAAAATGATTTAGAGAGCTAAAATTTCAAAATTTCTCTGGCGCTTCGCGCCATTTGATAAATTATAGTTTTAATTGTCAAAAACGGCTTCAGAATTGGCTAAGATGCTTTACTGAAGGAAGGAAATTCAAGTTTCAACATAAATAACGTACACTGATCGTGATATTTCTTGTAGAGCGTGAAATTTTTATACAAAAAGGGCATCAAACACCGCTATTGCATGTGTACATAAAATTTTCTTCTTAAAAAACACTGATTTTTCAACACAGGCGCTCTATTTTAAACGTTTTTAGACCTCCCAAAAAACGTGGAAAAAAGTTGGAAAAAGTGGAAAAAAATTTTGGGTTCGGTCTATAATGTCAACCAAATCGCTGGGAAAAAAACGGTGATTCGAGCACTGCCTTATTTTTTCGACTTGATCCAAATTGAACCAGTTAGGTGGCATGGCAGCTTTCAGCGGATACTAACTTGCTGTATACGTACTTATAACGTGGCTATCTTAATACATATGTGAACCAGCTACACCAATGCCAAAATTGGCAACAATTTAGGTATCTTAGTTTAGCGCCAATGCCGTAGTTTACTTTCATTTCTAGAAAAAATCAAATTTGGTTTTAGTAAAATTTTAAAAAAATCATCTTGACGCTAAATTTAAATTTCGTGGCTGTTTACTACTTCTCTTGCCATTATGGCTGGAATTTTTCAGAACATGGTGACCTTCGTGTTTTTTGTCAAAATGCTATTTTCCTGGGTTTTCGACATTGTTGAACCCAAAAAAGGTGATATTATCGATCGAAATGCGGTTTTTTTCTGCATGTTTTGAGAGAAAAAATTCCTTTTTCAGTTTTCAATTTATGGCGACAGCAATTGCTTGCGGATTCAGATTGATGCCAGATATGGGCTAAGCCTAAGGCATAAATGGAGCAAAAATTATCTCAGGCTGAGCCTATGCGCTGCCATCAATGGTTGCGGGTAGAATCCTGCGGGTAAGCCGGTTCTCTGACTCTTGCGGGTCGGGTGCGCGTCAGAAATAACCCGATTTTCATCTCTAATGCCATTATGTCTGCTGCTGGTGTGCGTGTGACTTGAAGGAGAGCAGTGTTGCCAGGCCAGGTCAAATTTTTAAAAACCCCCAAAAAATCCCCCAAATGAGAAAAAAAACCCATATTAAAAAATGCTTTGTTAAACAATTAAGTTGATAAAACGCATACAAACGAGCTGGATGCGCTTAAATAACATCGTTTTTGTGCATTTTCCACCGCGCCACATCTTTTGCAGCCAGAAATAAAAGACCATTTTTTCTGAATTTTTCGGTTTTTATAATTAAATAAAAATGTTTTAAAATGCTTGTTTTGCGCATCATTTTTTGGATTCTTATTTCTCATGATAGAACGTGCACAAAACTAGCCAATTCAAGCGGACCTATGCCTAGCTAAAGCAAAAGCTCAAAAATTTACAAATGCTTTCTAGAACAACTTTCTGATGATATTCATGCATTTTTAGTTCAAAAAAATGCTTTCAGCTAAGCAGCATAATACATTAACAACCTTTTATAAACAATTTATTTCAAAACGGTTCACCAAATTCACTCTAACACGACTTTAGGAGCATAATTATCGATTTCTACAAACAAAACATCATCTAAACAAAATTGGACATCATTTACGTGCGAGCTAAAATCAGTTTGAGAATCATAAATTTGATTGGAGAATTTGACTAGCATAGATTTGGTTATTTCAAAATTTGAACAGGTTTGTTCGCGTCACATTAATCCATGTCGAACCGCTAAAATATTGTCAACAGCACTGGCATGCATACGGTTACGTAACTTATTTTTAACACATTTTATATCTGGAAATCATTTTTCAAATTGGGGATGGGGCGGTAGCACACATTTTACAGGAAGAACGAGGGATCTGAAATTGTCTGAAAACTGTCTAAAACTTGTTTACGCGAATGACCATTAAACTGATAAAAATCTTCAGATGGTAAGAGATTATTATGAATAATATTATATTTAACAATTAAATCAAAATAAATTCTACAGAGTTCAAGCCTCTCTAAATATAACGCTTTTAACCTTTCATCATAAGAAACTTCACTACATCCAAATGTTTGAATAGGTAACAAAAACAATTTGCCAAAAGGCTAATCAAATTAAAATCAATATGGCACAAAAAAGGAAATATGATGCAGAGATTGTACAAATGAAACGATGAATTATAAACTCAACATAGACGATGAACCTCGATATGAAACCCGGGCCCCGAGCAGTGTTGCCATGCCAGTTCTAAATTTTCAGCATCCATGGATTCATCCATACAAATCCTAAAATTTCCATATATTTCTGATATATAAGAACACTCACCTTTCTGTACATAAGGTTCGCTATTCTTTCAAATAATTAGTCGATTTGATGGCGACTGTTTTTTTAATTTTTAATTTTTTTAATTTTTTTACATTTTTTACATTTCATTTTTTAACACGATATTTTAGAAGAATTGAAATACATTCTACCGTGATAATAGGGCTAAAAAATAAAAGTCCTGAAATAAAAAAAGGTAAGCTGAGCTGGGCACGCACGGCTGTGCTGTCGGCTTGGCTTCTCTTTTTGACATAAGATTAGAGTAATTGATTGCTACCTCTAAACTTACTTAAAATCAATGCTTGTTCATTAAATGAAAAACCCTCAAAAAAAACCTCAAAAATTTTGAAAAACCCCCATGAAATCCCCCGTGAGCTAAACCCCCAAAAAATCCCCCCGAGGATCCCAAAAAAACCCCAAAATGGTAGAAAACCCCCAACCTACAGTAGCAAAAACTTAAGTGTACAGACACAGAGTTTCTAGCTTAGTCATTTTGATCTGTTTAACAAAATCATTACCAGGTTTATTAGTCAAGCGCAGTAGGTAGCCACAAGCTGCCAGTGAATGTAATGCATTTGGTGACCTTTGGCCACCAATTTTTTTATTATTCCCTCTCTAAGGAATATTAGTTAGTGAATGTTATGTTGTTTTATCATAGGTAGCGCGATAGCGCTACCTATAATATACTTGGCCATCCTTTTTTCTTATATGTTTTTCACAGCGAGTGCGAAATTTCTGTCCCCCCCTCACAGCTATAACGGCACACATCTGAGAGGTGCAGTTTTTTTTTAAAGGTAGATAATAAAAAAACTTAGTGCCCCCATTTTTTTTAATGTTTACACTCAATACCGAGCGCGTCGTGAGTGTGTAAAGTTTACACCGAAAATTCAAATAATTTGCGGAGGGCCAATTTTTTTTAAAAATGTTTTCCTTAATTAGTAGGTTACGAATCTGGTCTTAAAATTTCTTTACACTCATTGGTTGTTGCACAGGAGTGTAAATTAGACGGTTTTTTTACAGTTTTCATGTGGCCAAGCATATATAACTCAGTTTTACATTCTATGCAGTCTGATTGGTTTCAAAATGTAGACGGTTAAAAAATCTAGCGGAGACTTTTTTAATTTTTTTTAAAGTAATATTCTCGAATTTGGAGGCGGTTTATTGTAAAGAGTCTGGGACAAAAAAAATTTTTCCCTGCCATATTCTCCACTTGGTAGACAAAACGTGGTAACTACCCTTAAAATGTGCCTCGTCTTAAGCGCTACACGTCAAAATTTATTTTGTTTCTTTACAATCAATATTGCGTTATTAGTGCAAGTGTAAACTTTACACTGAAAACATTTTTTCCGCCTATAGCGTCGTGGATGATGAATTTTTTTAAAAAATGTTTTCCCTAATTAGTTAGGTTACGAATCTGGTCTTAAAATTTCTTTACACTCATTGGTTGTTGCACAGGAGTGTAAATTAGACGGTTTTTACTGTTTTCATGTGCAAGAGCATATCTAACTCAGTTTTACATTCTATGCAGTCTGATTGATTTCTAAAGGTAGACGGTTATAAAATCTAGGAGAAACTTTTTTTTATTTTTTCTTAAAAAGTAATATTTTAGAATTTAGAGGCGGTTTATTGTAAAGAGTCTGAGACAAAAAAATTTTTTCCCTGCAATATTCTCCACTTAGTAGAAAGAACGTGGTAACTACCTTTAAAATCTGCCTCGTCTTAAGCGCTACACGTCAAAATTTATTTTGTTTCTTTAAAATCAATATTGCGTTATTAGTGCAGGTGTAAACTTTACACTGAAAAAATTTTTTCCGCCCAGAGCGTCGTGGATGATGAATTTTTTTAAATGTTCTCTGTGAGGTCAGAATAACGAATCTGACCTTCAAACGTTTCTACAATCAATACACAGTACCAGGGGTTTAAACTTTACATTCTAGTGGATGAGTAAAAAAACAGATTTTGTCCAAGATTTCTCTGCCAACTTTTTTCGGTTATAAGTTAAGATAATTTAAATAGATAAAAATAAAGTAACTTTTAAGGGCTACACGTCGAAGCAAACCGCGTTCAAAAAAACGTAATATTGAGTTGTTTATGGGGGTGTAAAGTTCGAAATCTGAGTTGTAAAATGAGCGAAAAAAACAGGTTTTTTCGTATTTAATTGGTAAATCATATCAAATATTTTGCGGAGCATAAGTTTGGCGCATACAAACGTACTACAATCAAAGGGCTACAAACTGGCCCAAACCGAATTTATTTACACTCAATGGGGCGTTCGGTTCAGATTTTTAAAGTTTACAATGTGGTTAACAGTGAAAAATACGTGTTTGTCCATATTTTTGTTCGCCACCCCGTAAAAAGTACTTTATTTTTATCCTATTCGACCTCTCCCGACTTCTTCACTTCATATTTTTGTTCGCCACCCCTTAGAAAGTACTTTATTTTTATCCTATTCGACCTCTCCCGACTTCTGAACAGAGAAAGTGGAGTGCAAATAAATTCGGTTTGGGCCAGTTTGTAGCCCTTTGATTGTAGTACGTTTGTATGTGCCAAACTTATGTTTGTAAACTTTACACTGAAAAAATTTTTCGGGAAAAAATTCGGTTTGGGTTTTTTTTTGAAACAGATGAAAAAAAACCGATTGATTGCCCCAGATGTACATTCTTGTGCTCAATTTCCATACGCACGTACACGACCGTTAAGCGCAACGCTTAAGCGAGTCGCCCGGGACCACCTTCCCCTAAAAATTATCATATTTTTCATTCCTTTCCTACACATATTTTCAATCAAAATCCGGGATAGGAAAATGGGCACTCGGGCTTAATGCGACTTGAGTAGGAATTGGTATGTGTGTTATCATATCTTACATGTGTTAAGAGATCTTATGTGTGTGTCTCATATTTGTGCTTGTCTCGTTTGTACATACCTTTACCGTAAGCTTTTGCCCATAGGCGTATTGTCGTATTCATAGATCCTTTTCATATGTCTTGGTTCGTGTTGTTACGCCTCTTTTTCCGCGTCAGTTAAGACTGCGTGCGAGCGCAGTTTTGACGGCACTTTAAGATTTTACATTCTACAATTAGTTTTTGAGCCTGAGAGCCTCTCCGCCAGCTTCCGTGCTGAGCGTATCTTTTTTTCTTTTCGTCGCCGTGCGTGAGCAGACTCCGTATGCCTTTGGCAGGGCTTTGTGCCCTTGTTTAATTACATTGTTTGATTTTACCCGATTAGCGTAACACGACGGTCAGCAGCATGTATCCTCCATGCTGTCGCTTTTTAATTGCTTCATAATTTTTCTGTTCAAAAAATATTGTAAAAATTAATTATTCAATTAACGATGCTGGGCTCGGTTGAATTTCCATGCTGTTGAATTCTGTCCTTGTGCTACACTATACTTAGGAACCCTTAATATTTTCAAGCACCGGAATTCGGTCCAAAACAAGTTAAATAATAATCTTTTTGAGCCCTCAATTAGGTTTTCGGGGAACTTACTTTAATTAGGTACTTAATCTCAAAGGGGTTAAATAAGTAAGTTTCACTAGGTGCGTGCGTAGAGGGACGGGCTACCTTGAATAGGCCGGGCCGCTTACCTCCGAATCGCCGGCTGGTGATCGACCTCCTAAAAAGGGCGAGAACCCCCGTGTGAGCGCATAAGCTTGAGATTCGGGTTAAGTAAGCGAAGTGAACGTAGCTTGAGTCTACGTTAACACATCTGATATTTATTTGTCCTTGGGCCATTGTGGAGACTTAATTTTTTCATTAATGTTGATCGTAATATCAGAATTACGAATCCGACTGAAATTTTCTTTAAACTCTGTGGTTGTGTAAAGTTTACACTGCCTATTAACTCAACTCTTGTTCTAGAGCCTTGCGGAAGCTTAATTTTTTTCAAAATGTTCTACGTAAAATCAGAATTGAGAATCTGACTATTAGTTTTCTCTACACCTAGTAGTTGTGTGAAGTTTGCACTAATCATTTGTTGTTAAAATGTAGTTTATACTACAAATTTATTTAACTTCCAAATCTGAGCGTTAATGTTCCTTACACTTGATATTTGCGTAAACTTAATGCTGAAAAAACTTTGATCTTTTAAAATAATGTAAGGTTGTCTTGTTTGAAAAGGATAATGCTGATGTTAAGAACATTATTGTTTTCCGTGTTCTTGGACTGCTGTCATTATAATGGCATGTTACTGTATGTGTTTACTGACTGATGTACTCGAATCATACTAATTAAAAGTGGGGTACTAGCAAAGAAAAATGCTCCGATGGAACAAAAAAGATGAATATACTTGGAATTGTGGATTATTAAGGATGTAAAAGGAGGGGACTAGGAAAAATCTACCTAAAGTCGCAAAATCTGCTAAAAATCAGACTTTCTCTAAGCAACGCAAAAAATCGATGTACATATATTCTGCGGCCAACAGATTAAAACAAATATTTAACCATAAAAATGATTGAAAAAGCAGCACGTTAGCTATGCAGTAGCTATGAGAAATGATATTGAGTAAACTAACAGTCTTCTAAGCCAATTGAATGAAATAGCAAACATCGAAGACAATTGGAGACATGGTTGGTTTAAAACAGTAGGAAACGAGTAAGTTGACTTGAAACAGACTAAATGTAGATACACTAGCATGCTCGAAACGATTGTGTGCACTAATCAATCGGCCCCTGCTTTGCTTGCTATAATGCTCATTACAAAATAAAACAACTTTAAATACAATACCTCTTAGTTTTCTATCAATCAGGTGCCAGCAATTTGAAAAAGTAACCTTGATAGACTTCGTACACCCTTATCTGAAACTTCGAACATTATTTAAAGAAGACACTTTTTTAGAGGCCGCAGAATATACATCGATTTTTTGCGTTGCTTAGAGAAAGTCTGATTTTTAGCAGATTTTGCGACTTTAGGTAGATTTTTCCTAGTCCCCTCCTTTTACATCCTTAATAATCCACAATTCCAAGTATATTCATCTTTTTTGTTCCATCGGAGCATTTTTCTTTGCTAGTCTATAGTCTGTTCCATTCCAAGAGGCCCATTTTTGATTTACGGCTTATTACTGCAGCAGAATATTTTACGGTTTGGTTGTTGCTGTAGTAGGTACCTGTGTTAGATGCGCCACATGTTATGCAAAGCACATTAAACATCAATAAGGAGAGTTTTAAGCAACCAGATGAGAGCATAACTGAAGATGCCATTTGCGTAGTGGAAATCTATTACAGTAATAAGACTTTAACAAAAAATGGGCCGTTTGGAATGGGACAGACTATAGAACGCGTAAGTACTTGGGTCAGCAGCGAGCTTGTTATGCATACCTATGTATATGTTACTTCATGTGAATGCGGTGCACAAACACACTCATCGAACTCATGCGCTGCTATAGCTTCCCGTAAGCGCGTTTTCGCTGTTCGGATGTGATTTCCCGTCAGCTCGTTTCGCTGTTCGGATGGCCTATTTGTAGCTTTTGCTCTTTTTGGCTTTCAACCCGTCGAGATGACGTTTCATCTCTGGAATCAATAGCGCAATTTTTAGGGTAATTTAGCACTGGTTCGGCTCGCACAAGCGATTAAACACTGGCCAGTGGCGGGTCTTCGGATCTGCCCAGTTTTTAGACTTCCCAATTACATACATGCATACTGTACATAGCCTAGACACTATTTAACGAAAGCTTGTGCGTGGATTACAATTTTTAAGTCAGTATAAATCGATACATTTTATCATAAAAATTTAAAAATAAAAATTTGATAATCCCTAATCTACATAAAAACTGTTTAATATTGCAAATTTCTAACAAGCCCTGTAATCTGTATCACATAAGTTTGGGCATAAAGTTTACGAATTTTCTTCGATATTAAGCCGGTGGATTACGATAATTATATATCAGATTATCGCAATCTGTCAGTTTTTTGTCAGAGATGATTTTTAAAACTTATGCCCAAACTTGTGTGAGGCGGACTGTAAGTATAAGCCTTCTCATGACAATGTCAGTTTTATTCTGAATGTTTGAAGACATACATACCACTGTTGTAAACATAAAAATTTTAAAACATTTTTAAGGCCCGATTCTTGCGGAAAAATTCAAAAGGCAAATCGCAGCTCTACAGACTTTAATGCTTTTAAATTGTTATATACCTTGTATACGTATGTATGTTTAGTCCGTTTACATAACTTCGCGCATAAATTTTAAAACTTTCTCCAACAATAAGCTGATAGATTGTGATTATAGCATTGATCTGATATATAATTGTCGTAACTATAGGTGGGCGGCACCAAAATTCTGAGGGGTTGCAAGATTTTTCTAAGGTCAAAAAATGGCCTCAAAACTAGTGGTATGGCAAAAAATACTATTTTATCAGCGTTTTTCATCGAGCACTATCCATTGGCATGAAAAAATCGCGAAAAAAAACAAAAATATTTTTTAAAATTGAATTCTGGGCGGTATTTTGGTTTCTGGAGGGGGAATATTTTGGTTTCTAAGGGTGCATGCACACCCCCCAACCTCCCCACGCCTAGGTATGGTCGTATCGTAACCTCTCGACTTACTGCCGATGAAAATTCTTAAAATTTATACGCGAAGTTACATATGTATGTGAAACAAGAAAAGTGATCCTAAAGCTGTAGATTACGGTAAATACGGTTTTCTGACGGTCTAGGACGTTTGGGCGCGGCCGTTTTGGCGCGGCCACTTTGGCGCGGCCATTTTGGCGCAGCCGTTTTGGCGCAAGGACATTTTGGCGCAGGACTGCTTTGGCGCGGCCATTTTGGCGCAGCCGTTTTGGCGCATCCGTTTTGGCGCATGGACGTTTTGGCGCAGCCGTTTTGGCGCAGTCATTTTCATTTTGGCGTACCTGTTTTCGTTTAATTTGATGACAAAATTTAACTGTCTAATTAAGACAAACATGGACAGCTATCTAAGGCGTTTTCTATAGACCTGCTCATTTTTGCACCGTGGGCAGGGTGAAAATTATGGGGTTTTTATACTCGAATTTTTTAAAGATAAAAATGAATAAAAAATTTGATATACGGGTCAAAAACAACACTTTCCAATGGTTGTAATTAGACGCTGGCTAGCCTTAAAAACGGAAAATTGAATATAAATTGGAAATTCGATTTATTTCAATCTTGATAAGACAAAAATTGGATTCTGGAGTCTGCAAAATGTTCCTCTGATTTTTCTGGTGCGAAAAGCTTCCAGCTCATAGTGACTCGTATGCTTCGTGACCCAACTTAAGTTTAGAAAAGAAAAGCTCCTTTCAACGTTTTGTTATGGTGATGCATTGGAGAGAAGCGTAAAACTTGCTGCGAATTCTCCCATTTCCATCCCTCATCCCTGATTTATTTTCTACATATACTCATACATCTAGTCTGTTCCATTACAAAGGCCCATTTTCGCTAATGTCTTATTACTGTATCATTTTTTACTGCAGAAATGGCTTTATCAATTATGCTCTCGTAGCGGCTGGTTGCTTTATCTTGCTGATGTTTAATGTGCTTTGCTTCTTAACACGTGGCACATCTAACGAACTGCTGCAACAACCTAAAGCGTGAAATATTTTGTTACAGCAATAAGTTTTAAAGCGAAAATGGGCCGTTTGGAATTGAACAGACTATAGTCTTGCAATTCACCATGAAAAAATTCCTCAGAAACCTCTCATAATACCGAAAATATGCTGCTTATTTTGCATGCTTCTAATATTCAATCGTTTAAATTAATGCTCGGTGCATGCATAAATGTACAGCTTTGGAATTTCAGGAGTCAGGCCCAAAAAAGCTTTTAAAAAGTGAGTCTTTTGAGCTAAAAAATCATGGGTAACGTCAAAAATCACTATTTTTGACGTTCCGGACAATGTTCTTTTTTCTAAAACATAAGAACATAAGAAAATTCCCGAGGAAATTTGAAAAAATCGAGTAAATTGAACATGATGTAGTCAAAAAATGTGTGTACGGCGCGAAGCGCCAAAACTTTGACACTTTTAAGCCAAAACGAGCTGAAAACGCTTAAAAATGCACTCTTCTTATAGTTTCTACGAATCGACAATTCTAGGGGGTCGCGCAGCCATTTTGCTGGGGTCAGTCAATAGCTATTCTAGGTCAAAGGCCCCAGGAACACGTAGCTACCGCCAAAACTTTGCCATTCCATCGGAAGAAAAACGGTCAGAAGTGTAGAATAAACCCACTATCTGCAAACTTTTCGCGTTCCCTTTTAGACACTATGCCATTTTGAGCTGCGTCAGCCATAGAAATTTTTAGAATAGACCAGTACATTTGAAAATCGCCAGCATCGAATGGTTATGAATGATTGTCATTATTGCTCTATTTTCGACACATTAGGAAATTGTAGCGTCTATTCTCACGCAATCACAACATTTCTCATTATGTGTTCAGTTTTTAAATTTTTTTTGTTACCCGGTATTGCAGCTTACAGTGCCTCCAGCGAATAACCCTCACATACATATAAGTACATATGTTATCTAACACGAAAGCTGCACGTACAACATAGTACATGCATATGGCCGGATATCAGCGGATGCATAGCACAGAACGCTAACATACTTACATTTCTATTACCAAAAGTTAAGTACATACTTATGGACATACATATATACATATGTACTTATGCCGAAATGATTTTGTTCTGTGTATGCACGTGGTTTGTATAAGGTACGCGTCTATCCCCCTTGCGCCAAAACGGCCGCCAAAACGGCGTGCCAAAACGTCCCTTTATAAGAAGCATACTGTTGCGCCAAAACAGCCGCGCCAAAACGGCCGCGCCAAAGTGTTACTGCGCCAAAATGTCCTTGCGCCAAAATGGCTGCGCCAAAACGGCCGCGCCAAAACGGCCGCGCCAAAACGGCTGCGCCCAAACGTCCCATTCCGGTTTTCTGAGTTAACAAAATGTTAAAAAACAGGACCGCATCGTGCGGTTTGGGTGGGGTCCATAGATTATTAGGCCATCGACGAAATACAAATAAGGGAGATTGGATGAAAATTAATTGATAGAGAAAGCATATTTTTCGGAGAATACACTTTCTGACCGGGTCACCGAAAAATAGTATAGCAATAGATCTTCCCGAGTGACCGACAGTACCTACTGGCCGACTGTTCCGAGTGGCCGACAGTCCCGGGTGGCCGACTGTACCGGGTGGTTCGACAGTTCCGAGTGGCCGACACTGTACCGAGTGATCGATAGATGGCATGAAAATTCCCAAATGACCCGGTTGTACTATCACTATGAATAAATATTTTTTGAAAATCGAAATAAGTAATTTTTTCATTCTCTTAGAATAGCAATAAAGTTTGCACTGGCATAAATGTGAATATAAACTTATTACATGTACATATTGTATTGTATATAAACTTATTTAATGTGCATATTTACTAACAATTTTGTATCAAATATCAAATATTCATTTTTGTCCAGTCGTCTTTAAGATCTTGAATTACTCATATTTTTGTGCGCGTTAAATTCGGCCTACAGCGTAGTTTCACATGCGCTGCTGGAATGCATAGGCAATAAATCGTGTTTAGGCACCTTCAGAATCAAAAAATTCTAAAAATAAAACCTCATTTACATTTTGAATCGGGCGGATACTTAATCCTTTTTTGTCAAAATAAACATTTTTAAGTGGAGCGTTGCACAGTATTTTCGAAAACTGAGAACTGGCTGCACAAAAGTCTTGGCTACGCCTCTGTTTTTGGTTAAATGGCGAGTAAATCATTTGATGGCCCTTTCGCAGCACTGAAGTTACACAAATATGTAGCTGTAATTTTGCAGCCACAATAAGTTTAAGTAGGATAGCACTAAAATATTACGAAATGTAAATAATAGGCCTTTTTTACCAAATCCTGCATGTTTTAAATCTGCTATGAATTCATATGAGCAATGTTATTGCATTGGTAAAACTATTTATGTGCATAAATAGGTACCTACTTGAAAAAGGCAATAATTTTTCGAAATCATTAGTCAGTTAGGAATTTTCATGACAATTTTATTATTATACCACTTGTCGGTCACCCGCGACTGTCGGCCAGACGGGAATTTTTTGATTGACAGATCTATTCTTAAAACCATTTGTCGGTCACCCGGGACTGTCGGTCATCCGGGACTGTCGGTCACCCGGGACACAATCTTAAAAACGCATTATTCAGTGGTCACTTTCACGAGTCAGCAGTTTTCCTGTAATTGCGAACTAATCCACGGTAACTGTGATGAAAATTTGTAAAAGCCATGTCCTGTGAAACACTTTTAGCTTTTACGCCTGCATAATTGCAGATATAATATTACCACATAAATGTCCTAACTTTTCCGCGCAGGACATTTTCGCTAAGATCCGTTTAGAAAGTTACCTACATATACCTACATAACTAATGCGTAAGACACAATGTTGAGTTGATGTACGTAGTGCATTAAAACCAATTTTTCACACTTTTCGTAAAGCTCATCAAATCAACTGGAAGGACGAGCTGAACGTCAAAAAGTGTTTTTGAATATTTTTTAAAACATTTTTCCTCTGTCTCTTACTACAAAATGAACCAGCAAAATACGAGGATAATTTTGCTGCACACGTAAACATGAAATTACAATCAACAAACGGCTGTTTGCGTCCTAAAATTAATTACAGTATTAATAAACGTGTTATGTAATGTTATATAATAGGTACATTACAAGCAAAGTACAATTAAGAGGAAAATTGCATTTTTTGGCTAATCTGTTGAATGCAGTATTTCCCATTTTTCGGACTTCTTCAACAAACCTTTGTGACGTGAACAGTCCAAATTGTCCGAAAAACGCTGTAATTATTTCTACAATAAAAAATGCATTGTTCAGATGGATTGAATCCTACGTAATCTGAGTCACTGAAGATAAACATCAATATGCCTTCTCTTTAGACTGTTGAAACAGACCTGCCTAATTCCAGTTTCAATATTCTCTGGCTGCTAGACTGAAACCTGCACATACGATTTATATAAGCAGCATTCAATTTTGTTGTCATATGTTTCAACATTGTCGTTAGCTTTAAGTCTGGCTTAAACCCGAAATATTGTAAGCGGCTCGAGCCAGGCTTGTAAATCTGGCCTTAAAGATTCAGACGCTTTAAAGCCTCAAGATGCTAAAACCGAGTCCTGAAATTCAAATCCATTGTTGTATTCTAAATATATTTTGTATATATTTTACCTTCTTACGCTTCATAAGTATCAATTCATCATAATGCAGAATTATGATATTTTTACTTTTGCAAAAAACACTTCTATGTATGTATTTACATGCAAAAGGTGACAATGCAATTGGTAAATATACATTTGCATTTTGTCTCATGTAATAATAAATTCAGTCCCTTCTCTTTTTTTACATAGTAATGCTATTAAATGGTATGGCTCTTTACAAGAAAATCGAAATATTTGATTGTTGCAAGAAAGAAGGTTGGCTGAGCTTAAGCGAAGATGGAAAATTAACCTTGAGGCGCAAAGACGCGTACGAAATAAAGGGATCGATTAATATTCACAAGATATTCGACCGCATCCATATTGGCTTCGATGATCCGATGAAATTGGATTCTGAATGGGACGGAAACGCTGATGTGAATCGGAATGGACATAGCAAGGCCCGGTGCTTGATCCTCAATATCCCCATAAAAATGGATAAGCGTGGCTCGGGTGTGAAAGCCAAGAACGTACAGTTCTTTATGGAATCCCTCGAGCTTAACAATTGGTTGCAGTCATTGGCAAATGCCGATGGACTCTGGCCGCTATATAGCAATTTGAAAACGCAATTGTTGGATGGTATGGACTCGACAAACCAATGGGAGCACAGACACTCTTTGCAGAATATGAATTCTGCACTGGCTTTTGAATTTTACAATGATTTGTGGAACAAATTTCTCAAATTGCGCACCGTTGGGAATCGGTCGACTGCAATGAATAACGAAATGTCGAGCACCAACAATGCGTGTAAGTTTTTTATCCATCCGATTAATCTTGAATTATTCTTAAATATGCCTTCTTCTATCGTCGTGTTGGGTCCAGTTTCTATAAAGTGAGGCTTCGTTGGTTTGAGCCTGGCTTAAGCCTGCGTTTATGGGAACTGCCTTAAGTCAGACTTAAATCTAACCGAAAATTGAAGACTGGTTTAAGCCTCAACATATAAAAATCGGGACCTGAACTTTATCGCTTGTTCATCAAGTGCTATTCAATACGCATCAAAAGATTTCGATAAATTTATCTCTGAAATTTTATCCACAAATCTACTCCACAATCAACTAGTGCCTATTAAATAAATTTAAGAAGGCTGATTAGGTTGCTAAAGAAAATAATCATTTGTCCAGAAAAGATTAATGGATTATTGCATAGAAAACATTCTTTACTCTAAAAGTATTCTGGGAACATAAAATGTTTACTTTCTACATTAAATTGATCTTCTAAATGGCAATAAATCATTGATATCATCAATGAAAGACTTTTTTGCTTATAAAAGCGATTTTTTAAGTAGGAAGACTTGCTAGATCAATAAAAAACAGGTTCAATCGCAGCCAGATTGCATGAAGTCACTCTATTGCAACGCGAAATTGCATCTACGTCAAGCTGTTAATTTATTGTAGCCTAAATCGATTTAACCAATACGTTGCAAAAACAAAATTTTTCTAGGAATTATTTCCCTTTTTTATAGTTATTATTATTATCATTTTATTATTCATTATTCTACGAGCATTATTACTATTTTTATAGTCTATTTCTGATATTTAGTGCAAAAAATGCATACTATAAATTTTTAATTAATAGCAACGCCCAGGGATTTATAAAATTTATGATAAAATAAAAAATTTAATTTCAGCGCCTTATTTCAACGATTCAATAACGTTTTTGACAGGAGCGGCCACCTTCTTTACGGTATTTAACGTACTAAGCGCAAAATCGATCACGAAAATGTTATGGTTGAGATCAGAAGAAATAGAATGATCTGATGTAAATAGCTCATCAAAACTTATCGCCACATATATATTTTGATAACAATTTTGATTTCGAACTGATTAAACGGAATAATTAGCTCGAATTCATAATAATATTTAAAATCGTATAGTTTTAGATTTGGCTTTTCACTTCGAAACTTCTTCCGATGAAATTAATGCCAAAAGTTTTCCATTAAAAATTTTTCTCAACTTCCCTTTCCCTGATGAAAGATAGATTTTCCAAAACAAATAAGGAATGTACGACAATTTAGCTTTGATCCATAATTACAGTTTCATTCATACGCTTTCATTTTTTAAGATCATACTCATATTATCTTAGGTAGCGCGTTAGCGCGTACCTATAATATACTTGGGTACCCCTAACACCTGTGCACCACCCTACAGCTATAACGGGACACTTCTGGAAGGTGCGGTTTTTTCTAAAAGAAAGATAATAAAAAAATTCGCTGCCCGTGTTTTTTTGTTTTTCTTGAAACTCAAAACTGACTGTGTAAAGAAGGTGTAAAGTTTTTGTGTAACGTTATAACATAGGACAAATTTTTGGACCTTTTTGTCACGGCATGTGGACAACTGAGTATTGATGACTCGAACAATTAAACAGCATAGGATTATAGAGGGATGGATTTTACAGAACAGTATTTTTTTGTTTTTTGAAATTCGCACTAGTTCTCGAATGGCAGTGTAAAGAGTGCGAAAATCTGGGGGTGAAAAAGCACTTTTTGGTCGAGTTTTCAACCTGCTTATGTCTGATACTAACTCCGGTTATGAGTTTTTTAAAATGTTTTCTGACAGAAATGTAGAGCGGATCAAGGGCTACATTCTGCATATAAGCAAAGTCTTCTACGCTCTATGGTGAGTTAGATCCTGGGGTTTAAAGTTTACACTCTAGTAGATGGTGTAAAAAACGGATTTTAAGTAAGATTTCTCTGCCAAATTTTTCCGCTTATGAGTCAGTATAAATTGAAGACAGCATTGATAAAGTGCCTCTCGGGGGCTACACATCGCAGCAAACCGCATTTTAAAAAACGCAATATTGAGTTATTTATGGGGGTGTAAAGTTCGAAATCAGAGGTAAAAAATGGGCGAAAAAACACGTTTTTTCCGGAGTTTGATTGATAAATCATACCAAATAATTTTTGCAACAGAATTTTGGCACACAGGAATGTACTACGATTTAAAAGCTACAAATTGTACCAAACCGAATTTCTTTAAACTCAATGGGGAGTTCGGTACGGAATTTCAAAGTTTACAGTGTTCTAAATGATGGAAAATACGTTTTTGTTGCGTTTTTTGTTCGCCACTTTCTCCGTCCAGAAGTCGGGATAAGTCCAATAGAATAAAAATAAAGTGCTTTATATCGGGTGCATGTCAAAGCAAATTGTCTATACATTAATATTTAGCCAGTGTAAAGTCAAAGATTTGGTGTTTAAAATGCGTTTTTGTCTTGTTTTTCCTGCCTGCTTCTCCGGTTATGAGTCAGGGACACGATTATCAAGTCTAGAAATGGACCAGGAACCAAATTTGATAGGCCAGTCTGGCGCATATGTTTACACTCTACAGTGTTGTAAAGTAGTTTACACCTATTGTTAGTTTGCCCATAGAACATTATGGAGACTTAATTTTTTTCATAAATATTAATCGTAATATCGGAACAATATCAAAATTACGAATCTGACCAAAATCTTCTTTACACTAGGTGTTTACATGAAGTTTACACTACATATGTATTTATCTTCGTTTTTGAGCATTCCAGATACCTAATTTTTTCCTGAAGTCTAGAAATTTTCAAAGAATCAAATGTGAGACGTCACGTAGGCGCGTTTGTTTACATCCAACAGTGATGTAAAGTAGTTTACACTCATTGTTTATTTGTCCTCAGACCATTGTACTTGGGTATTTATATCATAGGTAGCGCGATAGCGCTACCTATAATATACTTGGCCATCCTTTTCCTTATATGTTTATCACAGCGAGTGCGAAATTTGTGTCCCCCCTCACAACAACAACGGCACACACCTGGGAGGTGCGGTTTTTTAATCGATGGATAATTAAAAAATTCGATGCCCGTGTTTTTTTCTTTTGTTCACACTCAATTCTGAGTTAGCAATGAGCGTGTAAAGTGTAAAGCAAAAAATCAAATAATTTGCGGAGGGCCAATTTTTTTTAAAAATGTTGCCCCCCAGCTGTAGATTACGAATCTGACCTTAAAATTTCTTTACAGTCAATGGTTGTTGCACAAAAGTGTAGAGTATACGTGTTTTTTACTCTTTGCGTGTCCTTCAGCTTATCTAACTCAATTTTGGTTTCTGTGCAGTCCATTCGGTTTTATAATGTAGAGGGTTGCAAAATCTCAAAACGGATTTTTTTCTTTCTTATAACGCAATTTTTCTTGATCTGTGATCGTTTTAGTGTAAAGGGTTGAGACGAAAAACGATATCTCTTCAACTACTCCGCTAAGTAGGCGGAACATGCTAATTATGCTTAAAAGGTGCCCTGACCTTAGTGTTACAGATCCCAGTTTATTTTGTTTCTATACACCCAATATTGCGGTATTAGCACAAGTGTAAAGTTTACACCGAGAAGCATTTTTGCGCCCAGAGCGTCGTGGAGGATGAATTTTTTAAAAATGTTCTCCGTAAGGTCAGAATAACGAATCTGACCTTTAAACGTTTCTACAGCCAGTGTTTGTTGAGGTATGAAGAGGTGAACTTTGAATTATATATACATCTATTTTCTAATGCCGATAGATAACTCCGCATTGCATATTTTTGATCAGATTTTTCGTATTTCAGAGGTTTTTGACTCGTCTTTAATAAATAGTTATTTTTATCATCATAAATGCACTATTCTTAAACATCAGTAGAATGATGAATAATTTTCAAAATAGGATAATCAAGCTGAAATCTGCTGATATGTCGAGTTGGCGCAGTGGTTGACAACTCCGTTCTCGGATGCGATATTAATCCAAGAATGATGGGTTCGAATCTTCTGAATGCTGACTTTTTCATTTTTTCAATTCTTTTGGCAAAACCATGTACTTCATTTGACTCATATATCTATTTGGGTTCTGCAGATAACACTTTTTTGTGTTTTGAATTTCGCCTCAGTTGTCGAATGGGAGTGTAAAGAGTGCAAAAATCTGGGGGCGAAAAGACACATTTTGGCCGAGTTTTCGACCTGCCAACAACTCCGGTTATGAGTTTTAGGAAATTTTTCCTGACAGAAATGTACTACGGATCAAGGGCTATCTTGTGTTTACCAGCAAACTTTTCTACAATCAATACACAGTTAGTACCAGGGTTTTAAACTTTACACTCTAGTGGATGAGTAAAAAAACAAATTTTTTCCTAGATTTCTCTGCCAAAAGTTGGGGTTAATTAAATAAAATAGAAATAAAGTAACTTCTAATGGCTACACGCCGAAGCAAGCCGCGTTCAAAAAAACGTAATATTGAGTATGTTTATGGGGTGTAAAGTTCGAAATCTGAGGTGTAAAGTGGGCGAAAAAAACAGGTTTTTTCGTATTTTGATTGATAAATCATATCAAATATTTTGCGGAACACAAGTTTGGCACATACAAACCTACTACAATCAAAGGGCAACAAACTGGCCCGAACCGAATTTATTTACATTCAATGGGCGTTAGGTTCAGATTTTTAAAGTTTACAATGTGGTGGACAGTGGAAAATACGTGTTTGTACATTTTTTGTTCGCCACTTTCTCTGTTCAGAAGTCGGGCGAGGTCGAATAGGATAAAAATAAAGTAAAATTCTAGTTTTTTTCCTACGTTAAATCAGAATTGGGAATCTGACTGTTAGTATTCTCTACACCTAGTAGTTGTGTAAAGTTTGCACTATTCATTTGTTGTTAATATGTAGTTTATACTACAAATTTATTTTACTACCAAATCTAAGCGTTAGTGTTCCTTACACTTGATATTTGCGTGAAGTTCTTGAATTTTTGCCGAAAAACTTTGTTTTTTAATTTACCAACATCCCACCTTTTCAATTTTCTTAAAGTTTATAATCTTTTACAATTCTCTTCATAATTTAATGGTAGGTTTAAACTTTAAGTTTCTCTTGGTTTACAACTCTCGCTTAGCAAGCTCATTTTTCAATACTTTTTCATAGTGATCAATCGCGTTTAGTTCGGAATTGGTGGACGGCCCTTATTTTATTACTCGGCTTAAATAATCCAAGTGACTATCTTTTGATTATTTTCTTTATCGCAAATTTAAACACCCAAATTTCAATTTAAAAATCATAAAAATTATTTCATAATTTTTATGTAAGATGACTGGCTGGTTGAGAGCTCTTTTTTGTTTGTTTTCATTGTTCATTGTGCTCGTAGGAACCAGAAAAGAATTAGTTTTTCGTCATAGGTATTCTCTGGCGAAAACAAGTTAACAAAGCTTTTTGCGTTAGTTATTATTTTGGTCCAAAATAGGTCAACTGACCTAGGGCAAAATTCCGGGGCTACTTAATTAGGTCCCGTCTCGCTAGACCCACCGTCCCGCTTTACCCACCGTCCCGCTAGACCCACCGTCCCACTAGACCCACTTTTTCGTCCCGCTAGACCCACCGGAAGTCTCGCTAGACCCACAACGTGCATAACGAGGTGTCCCGCTAGACCCACCGTTTTGCGACCGTCCCGCTAGACCCACTGTCTCGGAAGACCCACCAGAGAAGAAAATTATGTACGCTTAAAAGCAAAAACAGAAATGCTTTCAAAGTGTATCCATTCAAGTATATATGTTTAGTCAAATATATAAATAATTAATTGAAAAATAATCACATTTAATTAACCACCTAATCAATTAAATTTAATTAATAAATAAATAAATTTTGTATATTATGCATGAAATTGTGTATATTACAAATTGTAACATGCAAAGAAGATATGTGCGTGCAATTGTGTGGCAATGGTGAGTAACCAGCCATGGCCGATAATTTTTTAGGAATGAATTTCTATTTTTCATGTCAAGGAATACACTCTTGTTAAACACATTTCAGAGTGCATTTTTTGCTCATTATCGTAATGGTACTGTACTCTTTGTATCCTCCGATCATGGAATTTCCGTTGACACTGCATTCCGATAACAGTACAGATATGCACATATGAATATGATGAAAAGCATGTAGGCATTTCACAAAGACGGCTCAACAATAATCGGGCCGAGCGAATGTTGCAAATTCTCACTAAAAAATCGAAAATGTTAATTAGGTCATTGTCAATAAATCCGAATCCATTTTAAAAATAGGACTAAGGAGCGCTAATGTCCATGTGCTCACTTAATTTCATCGCTTCAATTACTATATAGAAATTTTGATTTCAAATCGAGCCATGGATTTCGGTCGCGCTAATTTCGTTTTAATTCTTTATAAGAAGTCAGCTATCTTAGTCTGTGAAGCTGATAATAACGAAACTTTTTTCGAATGAAGTACCTATAGTAATTAAATACAATTGCACATTCATGAAAACAAACTAACCGCTTGTTATTGACTATTGCACACCTCAAACTTGCTTTTTAATTAATGATTACAAAAAATTTTGCAGAATTCACTCAAGCGTCTTGATAACTATTTTCCATTTCACGTGTAATATGTATGTCTTCATTTTTTCGAGTGGGTCTTCCGAGACAGTGGGTCTAGCGGGACGGTCGCGAAACGGTGGGTCTAGCGGGACACCTCATTATGCACGTGGTGGGTCTAGCGAGACTTCCGGTGGGTCTAGCGGGACGAAAAAGTGGGTCTAGTGGGACGGTGGGTCTAGCGGGACGAAAAAGTGGGTCTAGTGGGACGGTGGGTCTAGCGGGACGGTGGGTCAAGCGGGTCACTCACAATCACTTAATTACTACTGCGTTAGGCTTTTAGGGCATAGCTGCCAATAGCTCCGTAGGTACGACGAATTTAGGTCCGAGGAGTTTGAGACCGTAGTTATTGAGGGTCGTGTGGTTGAGTCCGGCGTTTCGCCCTAGCATCCTGACCAGCGCTAAGTGTAGCCAGGTACTTAAGTAAGTCCCGTAGGTACGTTATATGTCGTTTCCAAGTTAATTTAAATGTGGAACGACCTCTATAACTTACAGGACTGTTTAGAATGTAACATATATTTACTCTAGCTAATAAAAAATAGTAAACTTTATACTTCCGACAATCAAGAGCATATCTAACTCAGTTTTAAATTCTATGCAGTCTGATTGATATCAAAAGGTAGACGGTTATAAAATCTAGGGAGTCTTTTTTTAAAACAATATTCTTTAAATTTAGAGGCAATTAATTTATGTTAAGAACAATAATGTTTTCCGCGTTCTTGGACTGCTGTCATTATTGTGGTATGTTACTGTATGTGTTTGCTGACTGATGCACTGAAATCATGCTAATTAAAAGTAGGGTACTAGCAAAGAAAAATGTTCCGATGGAACAAAAAAGATGAATATACTTGGAATTGTGGATTATTAAGGATGTAAAAGGAGGGGACTAGGGAGAATCTACCTAAAGTCTCAAAATCTGCTAAAAATCACACTTTCTCTAAGCAACGCAAAAAATCGAAGTATATTCTGCGGCCTCTAAAAAGTGTCTTTTTTAAATAATTTTCAAAATTTCAGATAATAAACGAAATCTATAATGTTTCCTTTTTTTAAATTGCTGACAAGTAGCAACACTGACTAGCTTCGTATCCTGATTGAAAGAAAACTAAGTGGCATTGTATTTAAAAATGTTTTATTTTGCTATGAGCATTGCAGGGGCCGATTGATTAGTGCACACAATCGGTACGGGCATGCTAGTGTACCTACATTTAGTCTGTTTCAAGTCAACTCACGCGTTTCCTACTGTTTTGAACCAACAATTCTTGCAATTGTTTTGGATGCATCGATGTTTGCTATTTCATTCAATTGGCTTAGAAAGACTGTTACTCGATATCATTTCCCATAGCTGCTGCATAGCTAACGTGCTGCTTTTTAAATCATTTTTATGGTTAAATATTTATTCTAATGTGTTAACCGCAGAATATACTTCTATTTTTTGCGTTGCTTAGAGAAAGTGTGATTTTTAGCAGATTTTGCGACTTTAGGTAGATTCTCCCTAGTCCCCTCCTTTTACATCCTTAATAATCCACAATTCCAAGTATATTCATCTTTTTTGTTCCATCGGAACATTTTTCTTTGCTAGTGATTGTCTATTTGAACAAGTTTTTAGTTTATACTTATTGCTGGTCGTTTCTGCCAACTTTTGTCAATAAAAAGCATAATTTGTAGGTCTACACAAAATAGAGGTCAATTGCAGTAGCAGAACCAGCCTGTCAGCGACGGTAAAGGACGCGGAATGGTCTTTTTCATGAACATTCTTGTGCTTGTAAATTTAAATTATTTTTTCTTCGCAATTTTTACGAAACACGATGAAACATTATCTATTCGGTTATCATGTAGGTTTAAGTGTTTTTATGTTCGTAAATATCATTCATTGTTTACTTGAGTCCATCAAAAACCATGCTCTGAAAGCAACATGTAAAGCATAGAAATTCTGGAGATCAACCCCAAAAAATTTTTAGAAAGTTCCTTTTTAACAAAAAAACGATGAGTACACGTCAAAAACGACGTTTTCTGACGTTTCAGACAAGCCCGGTTTTATAGAACATAGAAACAGAAAACATCGAAATCATGTGAAAAAGTTTAAGTTGAACAAAATATAGCTATAAAATAAGTTTATGGTGACTGAAAATAAGAAACTTTTGAGAAACGCTTTAAACACACATTTTCTGTAATTTTTTTCAAAAAATTAGCAATTCTGTAGGTCACAGCCATTTAGCGGGTTCAGTAGCCATGCTGATGGGTCAAAAACTCCAAAGCCCTTTCAGAACACGTCTGCCTAAAAGTAGAAAACAGAGCTAAGGTTAGCCAGAAACTAGGTGGGCGGGTTTATTGACACCGTATTTACAATGATTTGGATAACATTTAGAGAAAAAAATCGTTTAGGGTCTGGTGGACCAGCAGATCTGCACTTAATCATGTTTAATTTATCGAAAGAATTAAGGGTTATTTTCCTTTTACCTGCATGTTTTGCTGAACGACGATTTTGTTCATAATAACTTTTGATCGGAAACATTTTTCGGGGACTAGACAGTTCATCATTAGCATCATTATTATAATTCTTGGAAATCTTTAATTCACCTGGAGTCATTTTTGATCATCGAAAAATTTTCCTCGCGCGGGCTGGGTCGGTTTTAGCAGCTGACGAATCTTATTTACGAACCGCTATCGAAATTTAGGATAATTGACTTTGCAAATTAATTTTGATTTTTTGGTAACTTAAGCATTATAACTCTCCACACATCCCCAGAAATACAAAAGGGAAAATTTTAGGGTTAATACCTTAAGATTAACGCTAAAAATAAAAATTTGCAAACATGATTGAAATAGACCACTATTAAGTAAGGTAATCGTCACGCATGCATAGTATACCATTTATACCATGTCAGCAATTTCAACCAAGGAAAGCTCTTTGGCTGGTTGACAAGTGACCTATTTATATGTACATTCTCAATTGCAAGCTTCTTGTTTAACCTTTGTTTGCATTTATAGAAGGCTAACTTGATCTGCATGGTGCTCAGCATAATTGTACATCAAGATCGGTCTGGTGGCTCTGTCACGCACGACGTGTTCTTTGGTGTCGACACCCAGAATGACTACTGACCTCTGCAAAATGACTGCAACTCCCGCCCTAAAATTTATCATTTTTTGTAAAAATTGCAAAAAGTATGCCGTTTTAAGCTTTTAGCTCATTTTTTGGCTAAAAAATCTTGAATTTTCGTTGCTTCGCGCCATATACACATTTTTAATTAAATTTTGTTGAATTTAATCGATTTTTGAAATTTATTTCTAGATTTTTTATGTTTTTATGTTCTAGAAAGAACAAGCATCGTCCAAAGCGCCAGAAAGTAGTTTTTCTGACGTGTACATATGTATCCTTTTTTATCCTAAAAAAGACACTTATGAAGAATTTTCGGGCCTTTAATAGCGAAAAAATTATATTGATCCACAGTTTCTGGTCAATTTCAAGCACTTTTGTAGAGAATGTTGGATTTTAATACACTTTTGATCTTCGTTTAATCCTTATGTCCCTGAAAAATTTCACATTTTCCATTGAGGGCTACTACTTCAACCAATGGCTACGCGCATGCTAAGTGTCACACGTAAGCATGGGGGAGTTCGGGAAAGAGTGCTTGCTTAGACCCAGAGATCCTAAATTAAGCCCCACAAATTTTTGAAGTTTCACTCTATCCAGACCCCCAAAATTTAGTGCTGTCCATGTATGATTGGAGCTGACCGACGATGAGCTCAAAAAAATGCTGACCTGCGTAGGAGGACTTATATCTTATCGTTTAGGGGCCAACAAGATCACGTCATTTTATTTAGGAAATTGTGTTCGATTTCCTTCCCTGTACTAAAGTTTTCATATGCAAAAATTGTACTATTCGGCTGGTCCATTCACTTGAATGCATGCGAGTTAGCGACAATGATGATGCCGAATATTTTAATTTAATACCCTAAAAACTGGACCCAGTTATTTTCCCTGACGTTGCTAAAGTAAAGCGTGGTCTGTTAGTTCAAATATGTCATACTGAAAAATGAAGCGAATGTTTAGCGTTATTGTTAGTGCTTTTAAAACAAACATATACAATTGACTGAGAAAATTCAGAAGCATTACTTGGCTTATCAGTTCAGTAAACAATGATAAATTCAGTTAACGCAAACGTCATAAAAGCATGATTAAATAAAACAGCATGCCGATGTACATAGCATATTATCGCAATTTTACACAAACTCTCAGACGATTCTTAGCGATTCTGATCATTGACACTGTCAAAGAGAAATTGCGAGTTCGTTTTTAACATCGTAACAAAGTGAAAAATATTAGCGAAAATCGTTTTACTCGAACGCAGAAATGGCCAACGACGAGACTTCGATAAATTTTTCGTTCGCCGGCTGTGGCTTTTTGGGCATTTATCACATTGGAGTGACTAGCGCTTTAAGGCAATACGCTCCGAATTTAGTGACACACCGGGTGACCGGCGCTTCGGCCGGCGCAATCGCCGCGTGCAGCCTCATTAGCGACGTTTGCCTAGGACAGGTGACCAGCGAAATTTTGAATATCGTGTGTCAAGCTAGGCAAAGAGCATTGGGGCCCCTGCACCCGTCGTTCGATTTAGTGGAAATTCTGCGGCAAGGTCTGTATCGTAACTTGCCCAGTGACGCCCACATTACCGCCAGCAATCGACTTTTCGTATCGCTAACTCGATTCAGCGACGGTAAAAACGTTCTAGTTTCTCAGTTCGATTCTAAAGAGGAGCTTGTTCAAGCGATCATATGCAGCACTTTCATACCGTTCTACTGCGGTCTCGTGCCGCCGCTGTTTCGCGGGGAACGTTACATCGACGGCGGCTGGTCGGACAACCAACCCCGGTTGGACGGCAACACGGTGACGGTCAGTCCATTTTCGGGGGAGTCTGACATATGCCCGCTGGACACCGATTCGCAATCGTTTCTGAGCTTCGACATGCGAAATACCAACGTACGTTTAACGGCGCGTAATGCGTACCGATTTTCGATCTTTTTGTTCCCGGCTCATCCGGAGATAATGAGTCAAATGTGCCGTGAGGGATTCGAAGACGCGCTGCGCTTTTTGGCCCGACACGATTTGATATCCTGCGCCAGATGCTTAGAAATTAGGTCTAGCATATTAGTGGAAGGATGCGAGTGCGACTCAGGTTTGAATCACTGTGAAATGCATGACCCAGAACCTGACGCTGATTTGGCAGTCGCGTGCAATAACGGCGGCGCCGGAAATAAAAGGGTGAAATTCGAGGACTGTAACGGACAAACGTCGGAGAACGATGGCGTAAAACGCCTCAAGAATGTCAGATCGTTAGGCAAATTAATCGACGACGAAGAACCGAAGCCGGATTGCGAAACGTGCACCGCATTCAAGCGAGTGGCATCCACGAATGGATTACCAGCAGTGGTCAAACAAACGCTAGCGGATGCTATTGCTTTCGAGCAATCTTTTTTGAAATGCCTGACGGACATAAAACTGATAAAGTTGTTGTGGTTTATAACAGCGGCTATGGTTTTACCGTTGGATATTTTTATAATGTTAAGTGGCAAAGTTATAAACTGCATGCTGACTTTACCGAGAAATGCGACGTGGTTCGTTTCAAATTTAATCAGTGGCTTGAATTTCTTCTTTGAAAGCTTAGAGGCGTATCATCGAAAAAGGAAGTGCCGACTTATTTGCAACATGTCGGTCACCGACCTGAGCTATGCCTCATCAGTGCCTTATGAGACGATGAAATCGCGATCAGTTACTGGCAGGGCTTATAGCATAAGATCGGTATGTGGAAGGAAGCATATGTCTGAAAAGCTTTTCCGCCGTCGTTATAGTCTCGGAAGCCTAATGCATCCACTAGTCGATTCTAAAGGGAGGTATACGATTAAAAATTGTCATTTTGGCATGAATGTGGATCTACCTAATACTGCAGCCGCGGGAACGGCTCGTCATTTGAAGCATGTTGTTCATCGAAGGCTAAACGCCGATCAATCAGGTCTTACCAACGCGCAAGTGACCAGGGAAGCAGAAAAATTGAAATTAGAGGGACTCAAGCAGGCTTTGTCTTCTCCGGATGAAGTCCCTTCTGGTGCTAGATGTCACGAAAGTCTTGACACTTATGCCGACGTCTTAAATTTCACGCGTAAAAATGAAGCCCTAATGACTTATTATTACATGGATGAAGAGAACGATAAACGCATCAGAGTAACTAAGATTTTTGGAACGAAAACGAGCCTTTCAGATAATCAGCAAAATCTGACTAACGAATTTCCGGCCAAGAGACCAGGAGGGCCCAATATTCGACCAAAAGATAGATTTAATAAGGCAGTAGCAATCATTACTCCCTTCCAGCAAGATATCACCGCTTCTTGATCACGACACCACTCACGTGAAGATCTAGTTTGTTTGCCAAATATGAGTAAGCGTAGCACTTTGCTGATTAGATTTTCATTTTCATTATTTTGCAATCTTATGTTTGGGATCATTGAATAAAATATCTGAAATTCTTAGAAATCAAATCAAATAAATTGAGTGAACATTCGGCACTTCAAGCAATTTGTTTTATGGAACAATAGAATCGGTCCGTTCGATCATGCTCTTTTAAGTAATGTAAATTTTTGTAAAAGACAGAAAAGTCATTATTTTCATCTTTAGAACGGGTATGAACATTATTATGTCAAATTTTGCGGGAAAAACGAATAGCGCTCAAAAGGTAAAGTACGAGTAATTCTTTGGCAGATACAGTTTCTAAAGCTTTTATGAGCAATTAGTGCCTGAGCTGTTCAAGTTTAATTAGAATAATAAAAAACTCAGAACACTTTACACGTGAGTGAATGGAAATATTAATATTCGCGAATTTGGTTTTAGAAAGCACAAGTAGTTGATCTAAGTCGAGGGCGTTTTCATAATCCTTCAAGTATTAGATATTATTTAGATTCTGTACATTTTTCAAACTTTAGCTTTTTCAGTAATTCTTATTACTATAAATTTGTAATTAATATAAGGATTAGTACTATGATGATCACGATCATAATGTTGATGATAATTATGTTTATCATTATTATTATTATTATTATTAATATTATTATTATTATTATTATTATTATTATTATTATTATTATTATTATTATTATTATTATTATTATTAAATCATCAGTATTATAATTTTTTATTATTGATATTATTATTATTATTATTATTGTTGTTGTTGTTATTATTAATATTTATATTATTTATTATTTATTATTATTTTGCGCAATATATAAATTGAAAGATTATTATTGACCGTCTCTGTCTACAAAAAATAAATCATCAAAAAATTTATTTATTTTGGCACAGTCGGTGTATCTTTATTCTACAGCAGCTCTATTCAAGATTTTCTGTTCTGCAGGAACACTAACATATTTTCAAAGTCGCTGCGAAATCTTCTCTTAAGTTACATATTTTAAGAATCTGCTCTAAATTTGCATCATTTTCGAAAATGTGCACTTTAGGCAGTAATGTAAAGTTCAAAACGAAATACAGGAAAACTTTGAATGGATATGTCGAAAAAATGCTCATCATTTTTGAATATGCATAGGTGGTACTTGAGTCAGTAGTGTTTTATAAAGTGGAACGCCGATAAGTTTTGATAAATGACATAGGCCGATTCAAAGGCTTTGTTTGCTTTATTGTAGGATTTCGAATTAAAAATATATTTGATGAATCAAAGTTTAATTTTATATGTAGATTTCGGGTTCCAGAGAGAACTGTGGTGGATCCAGGGTTTCATGGAAAAAGGCGGCGCGGCACCCCACTCTTCCCAAAATTACCAAAAATCATAACATAAATCTGTCCATTACGCGCAAAACAGAGTTTTTTCGTAATTTTCTTACATATATAATTATTTCTCATACATGAAATTCTTTTTCATAAATTTTTCTAGAGAAACGCGCATACGTACTTTTCATTCTTCCACCAAATAAAGTCTTAGCGCAAAGCGCTGACAAATTTGATAACAGAATAAAAATTGTCAAATGTGATTAAAACTGCAGCTTACTTTTTGACGCATGAGGTGAAATATATAAATCCGACAGACACTCATCAGAAATCCGTAGAAAACTCATATCCATTCTTCGTCTTGCCAGCTATCAAGTCTCCGCCCGTCCTTAATCTGCCACTAAGTGAGAGGGATCCAGTGAGGGCGTCCGTCTTATAAAAATTTGGACTTACCGTATTAAACTCGATTTGTTTTCAGCTTGTCAGTTTTTGCAATATTTGTTTTCTTTTCTTTGCGATATGCTCAATATCAATTATTTTTTCAGAAATTGCGCGATTTTGATTAGCGATACGCCTATGTGGAACACAGAATTTTTCGTTATCCTTCCTGTGGTCGTTGCAAGCAAGAATTCGTAGAAAATCTGCGTTTTGTATCGCAGAATGCATATATTATTTGAAACTTTTATGCGAAAACCGAAGTTCTGAATTTAGCATTTGCAAACAAATAAAAATCTTGCTTTGTTGAATGCTTTCTTGTTTTATTAATGCATTTGTAGAATAAATGCACAATTGAAATTGATAAAAACAGTTTATATTCATTGGTTCAAAATTACATAGATTTGGCTGTCTTATGGTAGGTACATTGATTTAAGAAAAAATTTCAATAAGTATCTTCAGTTCATCTACAGAGAGAAAATTTTCGTATTTTTCAATTAAGACGTGCTAAGATATGGTGTTATGCAGGTACCTATATATGATGTAGGTCCATGTGTAAAATCATTTTGTGATTCTGGCAGACACGTAATGTTTTATATACAAAGCAAATTATATTTTTCCGCAGACTTTGTATATTAATTTTCCATAAAAAGTTAATAAAACGAATTAGTAGCAAAATTGAGATTCACAAGTTAAATAAAGTACATCAATTAATCAGCATCAAAAAGTACATGACATCGGGTGATATGATTAATTTTTTGCCATAAAATAGGCCGACTTTCTCCCAAACGGGTAGACACATAGCTGGCCATCCTATTTTGGGGGGACCAGCAACAATTTTGGGGGGTTCGGGGTCTAAAAAGGCTAAAAATATCACGGAATAACGTTTAAAAAGACCTATTTTTCCGGTTTTTCTGAATTTTGGGGAGTCCGGACCATAGGTAGGACAGCACCAAAAATTCTAAGGATAGGGGTGAAAAAAATTTTCAAAGGTCGAAAAATGGTCTTTAAAGTGGTCGTATGGCGAAAAAAACACAATTTTTCGACGTTTCTCATTGAGCACTATCCAATGGCCTCAAAAAATCGCTAAAAAAAGCAAAAGAATTTCAAAATTTGAATTCTGGGGGGATATTTTGATTTCTGGGGGGGATATTTCAACTTCTGGGGTGCATACCCCCAAACTCCCCACGCCCATGTGTGGTCGGACCCCCCATTCCCCCCAGAGCTACGTGCCTGGAAACGGGCACTTCTATTAGATCAGACGTTGTACCTACTCAATTCTGGGGTCCTTCAGATTCCCGGGGAGAGTCCCCTAGACCCCCCTGCCCACGTGTGCATAAAACTGTTGATCGTCACCGTTAATGTTTAAGTGAATCAATTAGCGTTGTTAAACGTTAACGTTATTTAAATATCGTTCATTTTTTAAATGTATTTTTCAGCATAACATTCTTCATAAATTTTTATATTCTTTACATTCTGGTAGAGAATTTTGTGCGAAAGCTAAAAATGCAGTTTAAAATCCACTGGCCTTAATATTAAGGTCAAAAAAACGAAATTAACGTTATTTCTAATTTTTCGCTTCTACAGGAAAAATCAAAATATTCTTTCACTGTGAAAAGTATTCCACCAAAGTTTCAAGAAGAATGCTTCATTATCCAGCAACTATAGTCTGTTTTATATAACTTCGTGCATAAATTTTAAGAATTTTTATCGACATTAAGCCGAGGGTTATGATAATTATAGATCATATCAGTGCTATAATCATAATCTGTCGGCTTATTGTCGAGAGGTGAATTTTAAAATTTATGACCGAACTTGTTTAAAACAGACTATAAAGTCATTATAACGATTAACAACCCTAGAATCAATACTCATCTGTATTTCGTCTACATGCCATAATCACATATCACAGCCAAACTGTTGACATATCAGTCTCTCAAGCCATTTATTTTATTTTTTCTGAATTATCCATGAAATAGGCGTACCTATCTATTAATTCTTCATAAGCGAAGCATATTAGGTTGTAAGCACAGATGCACAAAGTAACCGATTAGAGGGATTAGCCCGGCCAACGGGGATCAACCAATGAGCTTCCTTGAGCTAAATGGCCTTATAAGTAGGGATTAAACGTTAAAAAGCGCGAAAACTGGCTGTGACAGCTGTGACAGCTCCACATATGGAGCTGTCAATTTTTTATTTGTTTGGCTTTATTTTGCCTCATTTTGCTGAGAAAATTTTGCTTTATATTCTTCTGGGGATAGGGGTCTTGGCCTAAAACTCCATCATGTGCATGTCTGGTTGTATGTAGTAAGTATTATCTATCTTTTACTTTTGGTTAAGCCGTAATAGAGCGTTAGGAAAGCAGCTGGGTAAATACTAAAAGATGCGTAAAGGGAAAAATTGATTATTTTTTTTAAGACTTTTAATGGCATATCAGTTCAGTATGAGTGATTTAGCTGGATAGTTTATCGTGGAAATTTTCTGCAAAACAGTTCATTTCAGCATACTGTCTCAATCCTCAGTTTTTAATTAATTTCAAGTGGTATACTTTTCAGAAAAATTATGACTTCCATCCATTTCTGACCTTAATTTCGCCTCATTTTTCCCAGTAAATGGATCTGCTTTCCGTCTAGGAGGTTCTACAGTCTGTTTCACATACCTTTGGTCATAAATCTTAAAGCTATCTCCGAAAATGAGCTGACAGATTGCGATTATAGCATTGATCTGATATATAATTATCGTAACCCTCGGCTTACTGTCATTGAAAATTCGTCTGCTGCTGACCATTTGGGCAACATGACCGGTCTAGGATTCTCACGGAGGGCGCTTGATTACCCAGTTTTTTGGTTTGGGGAATATTCGCCCCCGACATTACGCCCCAAGGTACGTTTCGCCCCCCACGAACTTTCGCCCCCAGAACTTTCGCCCCCCAAACATTTCGCCTCTCGGATGTTTTTGCTCCCAAACATTTCGCCACTCGGATGTTTCGCCCCCAAGTGAGCTGTACAATAAACGGGAGTATGCATTATATATTGTCAGCGTCAAAATTCGGGAGGACACAATGTCCGTTTTTCTTCTTTTTTGTTTTCAATCTTTTTTACAATAAAATAAAAAAATTTTTAATTTTTTCATTTTCAATCTTAATAAGTTTTCGATATTTTCGTTTTTCATTTTTAGCTTTATTTAAACAATTTTTTAACCATATTTAAACATTTTTTAACCCTCCTGTTACCAAGGGGTCACGCACCCTAGACTTACCAAGGGGTCATGCACCCTAGACTTACCATGGTCTAGATCGAAAATCTCGTCATTGGGAGATAACAAAAATGAATAAAAATTCATATTTTTGGTAGCCAAGAGCATGAGAATTTCAAAAATGTCATTAAGTTTGCACAAAACTGGAAACCAATTGGAGAAAAAATGTATTTGATCATTCAAAAAAAGTGTAGGAAATACGATCTGCAACATGCGTAACACATGATATAAAATCATGAAATCAAGCTTTTCTGATGAAATATAGGTCAATACGTTTTTCTTTTGCTCAATAAAACATGTGTTGCAGTAACAAAAGAGAGTACTGAGAAGCTTGCCACATAAGAATTTATGGCCTTACAGTAAACTGCAAAAAACAGGCAACCTAGATCACGGATCTAGAGCTCGGTAAAAGTAGGGTTAACCATATTTTAACCATATTGCTGCTTTATTTTTATTGCCAACAAGAAAACCAGAATTGTCAAATAAAAACATTGCTGTTAATTGCGAAGTAAAACGAAAACACAAAGATAAAGAATGCTGTCGAATAAAAACGTGAACAATCTAAAATTCAAAATTGTATACACGATATTCCCCGCAGATAATTGATCAAATCTCGATTTTCAATGTCCTCCACAATACGACGAATTCTGATCGAAATCGCCGCATATTTTCTGTTGCGCTCATTGACAGGGTGCCGGCTATTACTTGCGCGATGTCAAAATTGTGGAGACCCTGCTGTCGTTTCAGGCAGTTGATGAATCGGTTGATGAATCGGTATATGTTTGGAAAAAGTATGCCACAAGTTTCTTGAAAGCTGCGGTGCCAGCCCTCAACGTAATTGTTCTTTCGATTTTGACCATCCAACGTTAGTTGCTAGACGTTCCAAAATAGGACCGGAAATAAAAGGACCTGGCGTCCTCTTCAATTTATTCGACCAAAATTAGGTATACATCAAAAAATACGCTTACGAAAGTCAAGCGAATTCCTGAGAATGTAATGGCCAATAAAAAAAATTAGGGCAAAGCAAAATTGCAGAGACAAGTTGATTGGTACAGTATAACGAGATATTTATTGGGGGCAAACATCTGAGGGCGAAATGTTTGGGAGCGAAACATCCGAGGGGCGAAATAGCTGGGGGCGAATGTTCCGGGGGCGAAACGTATCTGGGGGCAAAATGTCGGGGGCGAAATATCGGGGGCGAAATGTCGGGGGTGTATCTTCCGGATGCCGTTTTTTTTTCTAAAATAATCAAAAATAGGCCCTAACATTCGACCTTTACGTGCGACATTGCGTTTTTTCGATCCTTTTACATTTTTTACTTTTATTTGCAGTCACTTTGTTGAAACACTTTTTTAAATTCCTTAATTTGCGACAATGTTCTGCGAAAAAATTAATAAATGTCCCCGATTTTAGCAATACTTCAATGCGGAGCGCAATATTTTTTGGAAATTTAGGTAGAAAGAACGATCAGAGGCTTGAATTACTGCTAGATCCTTTATTTGTATCTAATGGAGCAATTAATTCGGAGCGTCGAAAGTTTTTAAAAACTATGCTCAAAAATGAGAGAAAACTATGCTGAAACAGGTAGCGGCTTTAATGCTCCAGAAATTGTTTTAGGAGTCGTGAAAATGTTTTTTTGCTACAGAAACCTATTTTTATTGCGAAAATATGGCTTCTAGGCAATCAAAAGCCGTTAATATAGGTATCATCCGGCGCGAAATTTTAAAAAATTACGATTAACATCCATTCTGTATCTCGCAAAATAATTTGAGTCAAAGGAAGGAGCGGCCATCCTGCCTCTCCCCTAGGTCCGCCTTTGCGCGTGAAGTATTCTTACATATGCAAGTTTGGGCATGAATCTTGAGAATTTGTACGGAAAGCCGGTAGGATACGTTACCTAACTGGCTGGTAAAAACCCATAAATGTCACAAACTTATGTAATATGGCTCAGAAGCAGGCAATAGTAGGTATCTACTAGACATGGTAGGGTGGAGTCTGGGCTTCCCTAGAATGAAAAATTAAGAGATTTTCTGGTTAAAATGAGGCAAAATCAAGGCTAAAAATAGATGAAAATGAAAATTTTTCTGCCAAAATGCTCTAAAATGATCAGGAACTGAGGATTTGTACAATTTTTTCGCTATTTTAGCATTTAGTTTTAAAGTCATATTTCGGCTCAAAAAGCTCTGATCCTACGGGCGGAATTATATTTCTTCTACTCTATTACTTACATATCTGACGTGTCATGTGTTGACTTTGATCCCTTAGGCATGTTTTTAGAAAGCCTATTCATTTTCTCAAGCGCTAAGTTGAGCCGATGTGATCGCTAAAGTGAGGAAAAACCCTGTTTCAGCACGATCGTTTCTTAAGATAAGAAATCATGAAACGCTAAAAGGGGAGAGCCTGATGAGAAAAATTGCAAGTGAAAACTGTATTCATACCATATTAGCTTTTTCATTTGTTCGATGGCTTAAGACGAATCAATGAATGCCAGACATACATGGGCAGCACGAATATTCTGGGGGTCTGGGTGGTGTACAAACGGCAAAAATCCCAGAAAACTTGCCAAAAATTCAATTCTGGGGGTCTGTCAGATTCTCAGGTCAAAAGACTCCTACCCCTCCCCCTTTTGGCATATATTATCCATTCCTAATTTCTCTAATTAATATACATATTCTACTACTAATGTAACGTGTTATTGAATAATTTTCTGCTTATATTAGTGTTATTTAATATACAAATATAGTGTCGAGCTTATTACATTTAACAGCTTGACCGCATTTTTATCGGAGATGTTCCGAATTTCGAAGCCTAAGCTGTTAATTCTGTGCGCTTGGTTTTCCCTTTTTCTTTATGTCATTAACATAATCATGAGTTACGGGCCTTTACCAAACGAAAGAGAATCGACGAATCGCTCATCGTTTAACAAAAATTACTCAAACGACGATGATAAATTAAGAGCTGCTTTATCCGAACTGGAACGCTCAAAAAACGAATGCTTTCCTTTACTCGACGACAAAGAACGAAGCGGAGCACCGGTCAATGCATCTCGAGTGATAAACAATGTTCAACAAGTAGAGAATGCAATCACTAAGGAGTTCGGAAAGATGGAGGTAAGGCTGGCACGAAGGAATGGTCGTCTTTCTCGCATTTATATAGTTAGTAATAAAAGGAAACTCTCTTCTTTAGATTTAGAAATGTAGAGCACATTAATAGCTTCCCAAAAATGCATGACATGTGCTTTAATATTGCCCCTGGGCCTAGAAAATTGCAAAGGCGATATATGGTTTTTGGCCCCCTTATCGTCTTTTCTAATTTTCTCTGCCCAGGAGCAAGAATTTAAGCATGTGCCATACATTTTTTGGGCGTTGTTAACAAAATCAAAAGCTGACAGTTTCCTAAGACTGCATGGCAAATAAATAGGATGTATTTAGTCAGATTCAAAATTCTTGACGCTTTTTTACTGTAAAGTGATTCGAAAGCAGTAAAAATTCATCCAATCGGCGTAAGGCCTTTATACGGTTGGCTATCGTCGCACGTTATTTGGCTCTTAACCGTGAGAGCGTAACCGGCTGTCTCGCACTTAAAAAACACCTGTACAACACGCAAAGTGGAACTTCGTATTTCTCGCTGTAAAGCAAGTGATAATACCGCTAGACCACTTATAGTCCGAGCGGCAACGGAGTTTAAAATGTTACATGTTTCGTTACAAATAGTTATACAGTTGATGCGAGATTGACGGGTTACTATGAAACTGCTCTTAGCCGAGCTGAATTGTTTATACTTTCGAATCACCAATGGAAAAAAGTCAAAAGGATTTTTAAACAGAAGACGATAAATGTGAGACTTGCCACTTTCAGGAAGTTCGCCGTTCGTTGGACACGAATATTCGCGAGTATTGGTATAGCGTCAAGGCTAGTTTGAAAACCTTGGCGCGAAAAATCGCCGACCCGGACGTCAACGCGACGCTCGATCGTCTGTCGGAACAATTTTCGTCGCTCTACGCCGACAGTTTGCAGCTGGCGGCGGACGCAGCGGCCAGCGCCCGCCGCCGGGCTCGTCTCGGCGAATTGGGGCGCGTCATTCAACGCCGATTGGACGATCTGCAAAATCCGGCCGACTGCAATTCGGCACCGAAAGTGCTTTGCGATCTTAGCGCCAGATGCGGCTTTGGTTGTTTGATGCATCACGTCGTTTATTGCCTCATCGTCGCTTACGGTCTGAACAGGACGCTCGTGTTGGACTCTCGCCGATGGAATTATTCGAAACAGGGTTGGCAGAGCATTTTCAAGCCTCTTTCCTCGACGTGCAACTTCGAAAGCGTGTCTAAGCCAAACGAGGCCGTTACTTGGCCCGGATCAAACGAGTGAACTTGCATGTAGCACGTTTAGCAGTACAAAAAAATAGGAAAAGGCGAATAGAGTATACAGGTGCATTTTTTGCGCTTCGGTGGGTAGGATGGCCTCAAACATGTAAAGGCTAGAAATTTTGATTGAAGTTCCCGGCCATTTTATGGGGTGTGTTGGAGGGGTGAATGGCCTCCAAATTTTGACCAAAAACGGTCAAAAAGCACGTAAAAATGGCCAAAAATGCCACTTTTTTCCAAAAATTGGTGGAGTAAGTCAAAAGTTTTCTGACAATGGTTACTTTGGTCAACTGATTCCGATTTTTTATCAAAATGGCTCGATCGGCGGACTCTTGAAACCCGAAAACGACGGATTACTATAAAAAATTTAGGTGGCTCTAGCAGCTTGGGTAATTGCCGTGAGGCAAATTTTTTACGCCACGCTCGATCAACTTTTGATGCACTTTCGACTGCTACAAAGCACTTTACACCACAGTGTAAACTGACGAGAAACCATTAGAAAACGTCTTTCAAAGAGAATTTTTCTAAATATCTCAGATCACAGCAGATAAATTTCATTTAAATTTCGATTAATCGTTTATAACGTTACGACTGACTTTACTGTAGAATTTGAAAAAAATTCACTGATTGATTTTTGAGATGCAGGAGCCCAAACATACCCTATCCATAACGTAAAATTTTAGATTTTTGTCTTTTTGCAGAAGCACAATTTGGGTGTTACCCACCAAGTTCGGCCCCTGGGGTCTATTGGGACTCTGATTCCTAATTGACTACTTGAAGTGCACGATCTAGCGCCGTAAAACACGTAGGGAAGATTCCAAAAAGAAGGTTACGGAAGGTTCCGAAAAGCATTATAGCTAACAGCAAGGCAGGATATCAAATGTAAATGCTCTTTTGAATGATGTAAACCAGCTTGCGTACGATTTAATGTAAACAAACTGAAGCAGCAAGCGCATGGCTTTTGAAAATGCTAAATACGATTTCAAATATCTCTGCTCCCAGCGGCTAATTTTATACGGAACTTTTACCTTTGTTTGCAAATCGTTCGAGCTTTTATTTAATTTTCTACGAAGTTTACAATGCCCTCTTATTGTCACACGAGCAGAGAAAGGTAGCAAAAAACATTAATGAGTAAGCAAAATAAAATCAGTCGTTGTAAAGTGAATGAAGAAATCAGCTTAGCTGACATTGTAATATATTGGTGAACATGGTGATTCACAAATAATTTAATTTGTAGAGAGAAGGCAACATCAGAGAAATTGATAGTTTCTGATAGCTATCCTTATCAATATTTTGACATTCGTTGTAAGACTGAGATATGCCAAACAATGGATATTAAAGAGTGAGTGAGTGAAAGCAGTCAAATTTGAAAGTGGTAAATAAAGAAAATAAGATAACATTATAAGACAATAACAAATAAGACGTATGAATTTCTAGACAATTTTTGGCATATTGGTCATCTGTATATCCGTCTTTTTTGCAAACTGCTCTAGCAAATGGAGCAGCGAAGCGTCCCATCGGTACCGTCTCAACACTCCCACTGTCTCAACATTCCCACTGTCTCAACATTCCCACTGTCTCAACACTCACACTCGAATTCTCAACACTCCCACTGTCTCAATATTCCCACTGTCTCAACATTCCCACTGTCTCAACACTCCCACTGTCGCAGCATTCCCACTGTCTCAACACTCCCACTCGAATTCTCAACACTCCCACTGTCTCAACATTCCCATTGTCTCAACATTCCCACTGTCTCAACACTCCCACTAATTCTCAACACTCCCACTGTCTCAACATTCCCACTGTCGCAATGCTAAACGGGACCATATGAGCATGAAGCCTGTGGGTGGGGTCTAGAGACCCCCTCTCGCCCAAGAATCTGGCGAACTTCCTATAATTGTTATCATTGATACTTTTTGGGACTTGATCCCATGTGGAGCCCCATAATTTTTACGCTGCCCATGCATGAATGGTAAATTTCACTTAAGGGCGATAAGATTTACAACCCTGCACATATTCCAATTCAGATTTAGGATTTTATATATCACTTATGGTGATAAGATCTACGACCTTGCACATATATTACTTCAACGGATTTAGGATTTTCCTGCCACAAATGCCACATGCCACTGTTTCGCAAATTTGAATGGCGAAGCTATGGTAATAAGTTAGCAAGATTTAATGTCACCAAAAAATACATTAAGATGCAGGTATCGCGAAATGCGTTTCATTTTTATCAACATGCGTGATGATAACGCTATTTCCATTAACGGTTTAACTTTATCAACATGCGTGATGATAACAACGCTATATCCATTAACTATTAACCAAGAAGATATATTAAGTGATTCAAATAACCGCGTACATTTTCAATCAGCTGTTCAGACTGGACCCCGATAATTTCGCGTGCAAAATTTTGGGGGTGGGGCGAGAGGATGTCTCTAGACCCACCCAGACGCTTCATGCTCATATATGGTCCCGTTTAGCATTGCGACATTGGGAATGTTGAGACAGTGGGAGTGTTGAGAATTCGAGTGGGAGTGTTGAGGCAGTGGGATGGGAATGTTGAGACGGTGGGAATGTTGAGACAGTGGGAGTGATGAGGATTCAGTGGGAGTGTTGAGACAGTGGGAATGTTGAGACAGTGAGAATGTTGAGACAGTGGGTGGAGAGTGAGAGTGTTGAGAATTCGAGTGGGAGTGTTGAGACAGTGGGAATGTTGAGACAGTGGGAATGTTGAGACAGTGGGAGTGTTGAGAATTCGAGTGGGAGTATTGAGACAGTGGGAATGTTGAGACAGTGGGAATGTTGAGACGGTGGGAGTGTTGAGGCACAATCGTCCCATCGGCCAGTTTGATTCTGAAATCAAGTTTGACCCAGATTTTATGTTTGGGGCTTTCAATATTAATCAAGCCAAAATCTGGCAAACAGATAAAATTACGTTTCGAAATACGTGTAAACTATATATAACCTTGTTAGTGATAAACGAAAACTCACGAGTTAATGTACGAAATAGGTAGGCACCTAAATTAGATTTAGGTTTATTTGCTAGAAATTTCTTGAATTTTCTGGAAAAACTTATGAAATTTCCAGAAATTTTTAAAAATTTACAGTCATAAAGAAGCTGACCCATGGTACAAATCCAGCATTTGTTTAATCCCTTCTAGACTGTTTTATGTTTACTTTTTGCACAATTAATTAACCTTGATATTTTACAGTGCACACTTGACAATTTCTTTTAAGATGCATATTATTTTGTGCGGTAGACAGAATAATGAGACTCGCATAAAACTTTTAAAACCATTTTTGTACAATGTATAGAGCAAAAATTACAATTTTAACATTCTCTAGTTTCAATGCGTCTTTTCCTGGAAATTCAGAAAAATGTGTCCCTTTACGATTGAAAATTTGTATTAACTTCACCTTTCAGATTGGGTCACTGTCATATGTATACTTTCATAAGGGATTGAAACCCCGCAGAATTCTAGTGTACTGACCGCCGTATAATGCTGGCTGGCCCCAGAATTTCAATTTTTCACATAAGTTAATAAAGTACGCTGTTTTGAGCTTTTTAGCAATTTTTGGCTCAAAAATTGCAATTTTTTGATATGCGCAACATTGAGAATTTTAAGGGCCGCTAAAATCTGCTTCGCCCAGGGCCGCTATTACCCTAAGCACGCCCTGAATTTGCTTTATGATTGTAAACAACTTCAGATAAAAAGCGTAGGACCTACTTTTTCCGTAGAAGAAAATATTAAACGAATATGAAATATCATTTCAAATAGCGCTAAGACGATTTATCTTTTATGCTTAATTTATGTTTTAGATCGTCTTATCTTTTATTTTAACAGAACTTTTAAAAAAGTTTGTTGTTTTTTTACTAAAAATAAATTATCTATTTCGATAATGATGAACGAAAGCGATTTTCTTAACGAAAGGGAAAATGATGTCAAAAAATATCATTTTAATTGATAAATGATGTTTTTTATAAGCGACAACATGTCATTCCAAAGAGTGTTTTCTCAACATATATACTGCATATAAATTCTGAGGGTCAGCCCCGAAATTTGTTTCAAGTTTCTTTTTGGACTAAAAAGCGATATAGGTACATTTCAAAAAACAATCTTTGTTAATCTTTTGGATGATGTTCATTTTATCTAGAATTTAAAAAAAACGAAAAAATCGAGCTGAATTAAACAAAAGGTAAAAAGCTTATTATCTCGTAGTTACTGATTGAACTAGTTTATGTACACATATTTAAATTGGGAAATGCAATGAATATACCTAATTATTTAATAAAATAAAATAGTGGACGACAGTTCTTAACAGCAAGTACGGTAGACCAGAATTCAGTAATGTGCTTAGGCGAGCGATTGGAGAGCATACATATACGTGGGGAAGGGGGATAGACCCCTCTTACAGAATGGAAAAATTGAAATTTTGGTGCGGAAAATGAGGCGAAATAAAGTCAAAGTTCGCTTTTTGTGCTATATTTCACGTAGTACAAATTAAAAACTTTTCACTAAAAACGGATAAAAATTTAGAATTTTCTTCAAAAGTGCTTCAAATTAAACAGAAACTGTGTAATAACGTCGTTTTAACTTCATTTTCGCACTTATAACAATTTTTGAAAAACTCAATTTTCGATCCCCTAGATCGGTTATCCTGTGCCTCTATGGTGGATAGTGAACAAAGGCGTGAGTAAGTGCTGAGCGAGCTGCGTTTGATGGGGCCACTATGGCGTTTATACATTTGTTAACGGATGGGGCAACAAGTTGCTTCCCTAAGGTAGGTGATGTCCATTCCCCAGCTAGTTGGAGTCAGCTAAGAAGGGCTGTAGAGTCTATAGTCAGTTAGCTTTTATTAGCTATATTTTCCTTTGTGTTATTTTCAGTGACTAAGCTAGGACAATAACGGAAAATATTTTTCATGGATTCAGAGCTAACAGAGTCATAGCTTTATGCTAGGATAATGAAGTTTGGTACTACTGTCCCTGGTGCACACCTACCTTTTGTGTGCGGTTACTTTGCTTGCAGCAAACTCGAATAGTAGCGCATGTTCGCAGATTTTATAGGTTTTTGCATGCGCTGGTTCCATTTATGACACTTTTAAAGCACAATCTTCAACACATAAGCGAGTGAAATTACCTTAAATCTGATAAAAGCGAGTCGGGGGACTGTGACTGAGCGGGGTTACCAATGTCTTAGGCTTAGGCTTAGTTATGTGCACTCAAATTGATGCCAGCGCATGGGCTAAGCCTGAGATAAATGGAGCGAAAATTGCTCCGCTCGCTTCGCTCGCTCCGCAATTTTCGCTCCATTTATGCCTTAGGCTTAGCCCATGTCTGGCATCAATGTGAATCCACAAGCAAGAGCGAAACGAGCGGAGCAATTTGAATGCACATTACTAAGCCTAAGCCTAACGCATTAGTAACAGGAGTTAGAATGATTCTATTCTCCTTGTTAATCCGCTGAAAAACATAACAAATCGCTGCATACGATCTCGAAATGGGCTGGTGTCGTCGAGTGGTTAAGACGTCGGATTTCAAATCCAGAGGTCCATAGTTCGAGTCCAACATATTGCAACTTTCTGTTCTTTCATCTTGAGAAGCCTGACGTACTCCCGTAGTCGAAAAACTTCGATTCACGCAAAATCAATATTCACACACAAAGGGTAGGTGTGCACCAGGCACAGTTACCATAAAGTAAAGTCCGTTTCACATAAATCTGATGCAGTGTGTTATGATAAATCAATTTTCATCACAAAACTGTGGTCAAAAATGAGTCTATGACACGAAACGTCAAAAATTTGACATTTTTGAGCCACAAAAAAATTAGCTAGAAACTCTCAAAATATCACTACAATTATAATTTTTTTAGAAAATCGATAAATCTGAGGGGGTCGTAGGCAATTCGCGGGGAGGAAAGGAGCGGTCTCCTCCTCCCGTTCTTACATTATATGCTCCATGCTTGCCTTGAACGCAATGCGGTAAAAAGTCGTAAATCGTAATTGGTTTCAGTGACAAGGTTGGGGTGGGCAGCAAGAAAATTCTGGGGGGTGCAAGTTTTTTTTGAAGGTCGAAAAATGGCCTTAAAAATAGTGGTATGGCGATAAAAACACCATTTTTCGACGTTTCTCATCAAGCACTATCCATTGGCATCAAAAAATTGCGAAAAAAAACGAAAAAAATTTTCAAAAATTGAATTCTGGGGGGGGGTATTTTGATTTCTGGGGGGGGGGGGTATTTTGGTTTCTGGGGGGGTGCATACTCTCCCCCCAAACTTCCCCACGCCCAGGTGTGGTTGGGACTCGCTGATGTAGCAATCGTGGTATACTTGGTGACTCTATTGGAACTATTAATAGTAGCGATTTGAAACGATTGCAATCTTACAAACGCATGGATATTCTGGTTGACTGGGGTCTAAAAATTATCAAACGTCAAATGTAGTCCAAAATGCAAAACAAATTATTATAAATTTGCACCGAGCTCTATCCATTTGCATCAAAAAACAATTTAAAAATTAATTATCAGCATTTACCGAGACTTCTAGATTCTGGAGTCTAAAAGCTCTTCATTCACACGTGATTGGAATGTTGGAAGAATAGCGATGTTTGGGCACGATCCGTATGCGTCTAGCACGTGGATCTTTTAAAAACTTATTCACGTGTTCATCAATAGAACAATTTGCACATATGTATGCTTTGTATTTGTAATTTCGATCAGATCTGAGATGATTCGGCTACCAATCGTTGGTGGTATGCATCCGCGATCTCCCCATCTGCCATTGGTGATCCCCCGCGAGTGGGGCGACGAACTTGTTGATTTGCACGGCAATCCACCTGTTTGGTGGGTGGGTCAATTTGTAGCCCGTCTGTGGCAGTTTCAGCCCGAAATGAGAGACCGACTGGATCAGGCAGCGCGCCAGTTCCGTCTTGGACGCTTCGCTAGTCCAGGAACTCTGACAGCTGGTATACATGTCAGACGAACGGACAAAATAGGCACTGAAGCTTCTTTCCATAGTTTAGAAGAATACATGGAGCGCGTAACTGAATGGTATGATGTGCAAGTGAGAATATTCATCTTTCAATAAAAAGGAATAGATTTGCAATTGCTATTAAGCTTGAGTACTAAACAAAATCAGAATAAAGACTATGTGTGTATGATTTTCTGCTTATTTACTAACTTTGATAAAAATGGCTTGATTTTCACATTATTTCCTGTTAATTTTTTGATCTTCCTTGCAAAAATTTCAAGTCTCTTTTCCTGGTGTCAAGCCTCAAAACACACCATGAGGATTTGACTGCAATAGCCTAAAAGGTGGCCTGATGCTCTTTCATGACAAGCAACCAACTGAATTTAGTACAATAAATGATATACACATGAATCTGACGTAATAAACTTAACAAAAGGGAAGCGAACAAAAAAATATCAAATCGATGCTCGGTCCATAGAAACCAAAGATGACGAATAACAGCTTATAAATTATGGCAAGAAAGACGATTGATAGCTTATTTTAGTTCGCTCTAGTATCACTCACCACAAATGTTATATTTTTTAGATTAAATACATGGACTACTTTTTAAGCAAACAAAGTGAAACGATCTCTGGAAAAAATGTGAAAATAAATTTGAAAACATCATTATTGAGAATGGATGATTGATTCAAAACCTAATTCAGTCATTCAAAAAGCAAACGGATTTCTACTTATGTTTACGCTCCGCAAACCAGTAAAACATGCAGTCATTGAGACGTTAATCTAATTATTTTTATTATGTACCTTTAAGCAACTTGATCTAAAACAAAAAATCATCAAACACTAGTGGGTCGAGTTTTTTAAGTTATTTTGTAAAGTATTGCAAATTTTCTTACATTTAATAGATATTATTTATTTTATAATAAAAATTCCTAAAATTTTTCCCATAAAAATTAAAATGCAGTATTTTATTTAGATTTTTATATTTAGAGGGAGTCAGAAATCTCAAACATATAACTAACTCTATATTATGAATGGTAAACCTGATCTAGTGAATGCCTTCACATTTTTTTCGATTTATCTACTACTCAATCATTTTATTAAGGAGACTAAAAAGTCAAAATATGGCTCTGAGTCGGCAAAGAAAATCAAAAATAAACGCCGGTTGTACGTGGCTAGTGACGAACGAAGGGTCGTCGATGAGGCACGTGAGAGATACGGGCGTTTGGGCTTTGAAATTCTAGCTAACGATTCAGTGGCAGCCTCGGCTCACCCAGATTCGCGCTATTCTGATTCATCGCTGATTGGAATCATTCTGGACGTTCATTTATTGTCACAGTGCCACTTAGTCGTTTGCACGTTTTCGTCCCAAATTTGCCGTCTGGCCTACGAGCTTTCACAAGCAATTGGCGTCGAAGAAATAATGCAGAGGTAAGTACAAACAAAAGGGTCTTGGAAGGGAGAAGTTTTTGTAAAACAAAAAGTTTTCCTACCTACTATAATTTTTTGTAAAACGTTTTTGTAGGTATCCATTTTCGAGCAAAAAGTTTATCGGATCTTTTGCATTATCTTACCACCACGAAATTTATTACTTTATTTTTCAAAACCACTTTACTGAACAATATACAACGTAATTTATGGATAAGGCCAGAATGCAGCAATATCAGTTAAATTAGTAGAAAATATAAATTTTATTGTGTAATAGAGTAATAAATGTCGAAATAAAGAAATAAATTTCGTGGCGGTAAGATAATGCAAAAGATCTGATCTATTATTGATCCAAAAAAGATCTAGAAAAAATCTATTTATTATATTTTTCCGCAATAAATAGATTTTTTCTAAATCTTTTTAGATCAATAATAGATCTTTCTTTTTCTTTTTTCAAACAGAAATGAAAAGTTCTAGAGCACTTTCCAAATGCTTTAGATATGGATGTACGTAAATATCAATCTAAGAATCAAATACAGCATAGAAATATAGAGCTAATTATAAGTGGGCACAAACGTCAGATAGCTTTTACTTGCTGCTTAGAGATCATTTTAGATATCACAAATATAGACTACTGAAATCAAAAAAAGGTGAGTTAATGCTAACAAGTCTTCAGTATTCAACTGGATGGTGTGTCTGAAGCAAAATATGCACGAATTATAAGATCCGGTACGGGCCGCCAAAAATTTTTATAAGTTTCCCGTGAAAAATGCTTAATAAGTGCTAAAATTAATATAAATTCTCCCCAAAAAGCCTGCACTTGTACAGAAAAAAAGTTTTCAATAGGTACCAAAAATATTCGTGGATGGTGTTTTGTCCCATTCTTCGTCCAAAGATCATCTGAACTTGAATTGTAAGATATATTTTCTTGTCAATTCCAATTAAAGGCATAGGAAAAATGTTAGGAGCCTTATTTCGCAATATTTTGATCCTTACAGTTGTCTATACTTTGTTTCACGTAACTTTGGGCATACATTTTAAGAATTTTTAGACTGTAAGCCGACAGATTACGATAATAATATATCAGATCAATGCTACAATTGCAATCTGTCAGCTTATTGCCAAAGATAGCTTTTAAAACTTATGCCCAAACTTGTGTGGAACGGACTAAAGATTGATTTTTGAAGAGAAACTGAGATTTTTTACACGCAATTAAAAATGTTTAAGCCCCGGCTCGTTGCGAGCCTTACCCCGGCCCGGGGCCGATGCCGGGGTTGGTGCTGGGGCTCCTTCAGATTTGTATGAAAAGCATTTGTGCAGTCATATGTTTATTGCAAATTCATGTACAAAGAAAATTTTAGTGCGAAGCGCCACAAAACATGGAAGTGACGTATGGCTAGAATGAGTATATACAATACGCTATTTTTTCGATTTTATCTCTTCAACGCTACATGTGCAGTATTATTAGAGGATTAAATGCAAAGTTTCAGAAGATTTTCGTGATTTTTTTATAATAGATAAAAATTCAAAATAGCTGCTCCTTGCCCCAAGAACCTTCAAATAACCTAAAAACTGCATTTAAAAGGCTATATTTTTTGCACAAGAATAATCGGATGGTCCCGGGATTCGGATAATTTTGTGCGAAAAGAACTCTCTGAATTTCAAACATAAGTAAGATTTTTCATATGCAAGTTTTATATAACAAGAATATCCTCGCATGGATAGACTCTAGGAAGCTGAGAAAAAAATAAGATCTTAGACGCTTAGAAAATACAAGAAACATTGGGTTGGTAAATTAAATTTAAGATTAAAGCAATGACCACAATTAGCGACTTCCTATGTTTCGGCACATTCCCTTTTTTATCTGAAAATTTTCACGTCTAGGAGTCACAGCGATGATTTTGCAGAACGATTTAAATCATTGGACGATATATATTATTTCGCTGGTCAGCGTACCCACGAACAATTAGTTATATTAAATCACGAACCAAAAAATTCCGGGGAAATTGAATTGAAAGTAGGCGACGTCATCACAGTAGCTGGAAATCATTGGGACGGCTACTCTAAAGGTCGAAACAGTCGCACTAATAGATTAGGACTTTATCCATCATACAAGGTAAAGGAAATATGGCAATTTCAAGACTTCCCATCATGGCCAAATGAATCAGATCAGCCACTTTGATTCAAAATTCCACGTCATTTCTTATCAGTGGCGTAGCTGGCTTTCTGTTTTTTTTGGGGGGGGGGCGAAAATTTTGAAGTTGAATATATCAACAACTACTGATGGATAGGCCAAAATGATGGTGTTTTTGAGCTTTCGTCAACGAGATCTACATAATGGAGCAAAAATTTTAAATGATAGGAATATATTGTTTTTAAATAAAAAAGGCGTAAAGCGCCCAAAATTCATGGGCTTATTAGCTTAAAACGTGTACTTAAATCTATTCTAGCGGTCTTTCATATATGCCTTAAGAATTTCCATTTTTTCCCTTGGGAGACCCTTGTAGAAAAATATTCATAATTCCAACATTTTGGGGACTAGTTCCTCCAATCCCCTCCACAGCTACGCCTCTGATTCTTTCGCATTATGTTTTACGGAGAAGTAGCAGGTACCTACCTCACATCGTTTTATTACTATTATCATTCACGTTCACAAATAAAAATTAGCTTGTATTGTTTTAATAATTTTATTTTGCAATATTCAAATATCATGCACGAATTGAATTTCGATATATTTTTCGATTTTATAAAGATGATTGTTATGAAACCTTACTGTTCGCGCAACAGCTTATGCTACAGTCTTCTTCCGAAAAGGAAATAATATGCGTATTCGGCGTTAAATTGGCGGCACGATGATGATCGCAGTATAAATTTGTGAAAGGTACGAGTACATTCGTTTTGAAACGATAATTATTTAAATCGGTTCCTGCGATTTTGTTTATTAACGTTGCAATAGAACCTTTAGGTGCGAGAAACGCGTATTCAAATTAATAAAAATTATTCGATTTCAGCTTAATAATAATTACATGTAGGTATGTATAAACATGTATGCAGGTTCGTATTCAGGATTTATGCAGGTCCGTATCCAGGATTTAATTTGGGGGCTAAAAATTTCGAGCCAGATATCTCAGAAACATTTATAGTCTGTTTCACATAAGTTTGGGCATACATTTTAAAAAATTTTATCGACAGTAAGCCAACAGATTACGATAGTTATATATCAGATCAATGCTATAATGGCAATCCGACAGCTTGTTGTCGGTGATAGTTACTAAAACTTATGCCCAAACTCAAATGAAACAGGACAAAAATAAAGGCATTTTCGAGCGTACCCCGACTAGTCCACTTTCATATGAGCCACTGCCGATAAGAATCGGACATTTCGTTTCAACGACATCTCACATTTCGACCAAACTTTACACATAGGTTTACACATAGGAGTTATGTTATTAACTGGTGCAAAATATTTTTGCGTGTTGCCGTCTTACTGTAGAGATATGGCTGAATACGGTCTACGACGTTTCGGCGCCAGCAACTTATAAATCATTCTAATTAAGTCAATTTTGAAGCGATTTTAAAATAAATTATATATTCAGAAAGCAGGTTCTACAAGCTACAAAACGGCTTATTGTTCTTTTCGATTCAATGAGTATTAATGTGTGTACGACTGAAAAGCTGTCGAAATCCAGTGTGTTTTTAGATGCATTTAATTATCTCACTAAATTCATAGATATTCTAAAAGTAATTCATACTAGTGTTGTAAAAGATTAATATTTTTTGCAAGATAAAAGATAAAGATAAAGTTGAAATTTTAAAATCTAGAAGAAAAAGATAAAGATAAAAAATTAAGAAAGATAAAGATAAAGATAATTTGCAAGTTAAAGGATCCAAAAAGATAAAGATAAAGATAAAGTGTAAATATGGTCGCCTGGACCTATAGTCTGTTTCACATAACTTCGTGCATAAATTCTAAGAATTTTCATCGGTAGTAAGCCGAGGGTTACGATAATTATAAATTAGATCAATGTTATAATCACAATCTGTCAGCTTATTGTCGGAGATGGTTAAAAATTTATGACCGAAGTTGTGTGAAACAGACTATAGGAGAATGATGAATGTGAAGTGCAATAGGTGATGCAAAGCAGTTAGCTGAATGCCCTAACTTTTACACCTGAGGTCAAAGAGGAGATAGGCATTAAGCACACATAAATGTATAGTCTGTCTCATTAAACTTTGAGGTTTTTGAAAAAGTTTGAAGCGACTATAAATGTGTTTTAAACTAATGCAATAAATATGATATTCTACACTATGTCGAGTCATATAGAGACGTATGCTTGTATTAAGCCGCATTACTGCATCAAAAGTTTAAACCGCTTTTGTAGCCTGATTCTTGTGGAAAAATTCAGAAGAAAACCGCAAAGTTAAACGAAACAGACTATAGGTTTGGGGGTTTACCCGCGGTATCTGACTGACCCAATTACTACTACTGGCTGACAGCAATTCACGTCTTTCTTTTCACAAGCATCAAAACCCTGCTCTGTACGCCTGAACAAAGTATAGTCGCAACAGTTATTGATTTTTTCAAAATTCTCCATTTATTTCTAGACTTAGACTTAGATTAACGTGGGTGATATGATAGTACTCCCGCTTAGATCGGTATCACTTCCGCTTACTTGAGTCGATATACAGGCATTAGTTCGGGTCGCACGCCGTAGGGTTTAAACAATCGCTTTCTTTTCTTTTCTTGTATTACACTAAAACTTGAATGCGTCTAAATGTATTTTACGTCAAACCTGCATTTTAGATTACGTGCTAACTTATGCACACACTTAATCTTTTTTAGCAAGATAAATTCCTATCAAAAAGATAAAGATGAAGATGGCCTGTGATTTTTCCAAAAGAAAATAAAGAAATCGTCAAGATAAAGATAAAGATAAGTTTATCTTTATCTTGCTAAAAAGATAAAGATAAAGATATCTTTTACAACAGTAATTTATACCATCACGTAGAGAATTAAATGGGCTTTCAGAATCTGTGTTATACTTCAATAATAAATTAAATGTAAATAATTAATAATATTACAAAGAGTGTAGCGCTAAAACGTCCCATTCCGGGCTAAATAAAGATTACAGTAGGTATGCCGAAAGTGGCAACTTGGCATGGCATGCCCCCAGGAAAACCACTTCTTCTGTGACAATTCTTAACCATTTTGTTAATTGTTCACCGCATTTATTGATGTTAAAACAACTTGACCATAGTTGTAATCCAGTTGAAAATCCACTAATTGGTTGTAAAGATCCGCTTACGTCAATTTACAGCAAAGTTGTCAGTACTGGAACTCAATGAACTAATGGCGAATTGGTTTCGCCCTTTGCGGGCTTATACAGACCTCGCATTAGCAAATATTCATCCTTTTTATCACTACCTAATGAAATGCTGACCGAAATTCACATTCTACAGGAGTAAGTAAAGAATATTGACAGTAATTTAAAATTGTTCATGCATTTTTTACTTTGTCAGGCTCAATCCGCGCTGATTTTATTTACCAATGTTTCTTTATGTTATATTTAGTCTGTTCTGATGTATTCCAAACGGCATAATTAAATTAGATGCAAAAAACTTTAATCGGCTACAAAAGTGCATTATAATATATCTACAGGAACGCTACTTTGCAAACAGATACTGCGGACCTATTTTCTTTTGATTCGAAAAATATTAGTGTTATATTAGCTTAAACCTTTTTCCTCTGTATTCCTAAGTGCAAAAAAGAACCCGCTGGAATGTACATAATAGGCTATAGTAATAAATCAATTCTTCTTGCTACATAAGTACCAACGTCTTAATATTAGTGCTGAACTTGACCTGACCTTAGCTGTAATCCAGACTAAACTTTGGCTTCGTTAAATGTGATAATCCAGTTCTAACAGAAATACATAGACTGCAGTTTTTAAGACGGTAAATTTTAGAACACAATGAAAATACATCGGTGGAAATTTCTTAATTTATAGGAATCCAAACTTTCCATTTTCAAATGCCCAATTGCAGGTACATTTTAAAGTCACAAAAATAAATATCAAAATTAATATAAAAAACCAAATAAACTAAGGCGCTCGAACTCAAAGTTTTTTAGCTGCTAAGACGTACACTCCTAGGTCGACATACGGCTGCTTAGGTAAGCATAGTGACTACGAAAATTGGAATAAATTTGCAATTAACTTTGCCAGCTGATTCTTGTGTATTACGATTATCGTTTTTTGTAAGGAAAATGTCAACAAAATGCGGAATTACCGAATTGAATATCTTCAATATGCATATTCCGGTAATAGTCAGAGTGTAATTTGATTAAGCAAATTTTCCGTGCCGTATTTCGATGTTTTTTCTATGCTTTTAAAAGCGGTCAATTTATCGCAATTTCAAGATTTTCTCTAAGTTACCAGATTCACAATTTCTTTATGTGTGGAGTAAGTAAAGCTTATGCCGGACATGAGCTTGGTATGCAATAAATATTTAAGTAGGTACATAATTAGACAGACAGTAATCGTATGCAAATTCCAAGCAAAATGGGATTGTGTTACTTTAATCGTTGCAGAGCGCCGCAAGTTATGAAATGTCGTTTACTAGACAATTAATCGCTTGAATCAGTATTTTAGCACAAAAATCTTGGTTTGAATTCCCAAGATTTTTTGCTTCGCTCTTCGAGCAGTACCCAAAAACAGATTGAATGTCAGGAAATGATTCAATTCCATTTATATTTATATTTATTATACCAATGTTGAGAGGGAGGACGGGTTGAAATTATGAAAAATGTACCTACGTGTTTTTTGATGCGATCGGGCTCACTCCCGACCCCCTTCAATTTGATTAAGCAAGTTTTCCGTGCCATATTTCGATGTTTTTCTATGCTTTTAAAAGCGGTCAATTTTTCGCAATTTATAGCGATAATGTCCACCGCTGATTAAGATTTTATCCTAGCCACTATTGTGATAATTTTATTTTTTCTCTGTTCGTTACTCGATGCTCGTTGACTGTTCAACTGAACTGGATAAAATCAGTTCGGCAAACTTATAGTATCGGGGACCGGCCGCACAGTCCGTTTTTAGGGCGGAGCTTCGTTACAAAAGGGAAGCCATGATTGGTCAGACAAATAAGTGGTCTACCGCGTATTCTCAACGGCAAAGTAAACAAACGCAGGGCATTAATAATTCACGACCGGTAAAACAATAGCTACTGTTAATATGGATAAATAAATATGGGTAAATAACAATATGTTATGTAGCTACGGAAGAATCTAATTTGTGTTGCGCTATCGGTCGACTTAGTGTCAGAATGAATCTATTTGAGCTTAATGGAATTTGTAAGGACGATTTAAGCGTTATTCAGTACTTTCAAAGCCAAAAACTACTTCGCAGTAGTGTCGATTGCATTCCATGCAACGGAACTTATAGTCTGATCAAAGAATCGGTAAAATTGAGTGAATATGTCAGGCAAGGGCGTAGCCAGGGGGGGCATAGGGGCATATGCCCCCTCCGAAATTTTCCTACAAATTTTGTTGATTTTTCTGGTGCAATAATTGTGATCAGGAGTTCAAAGAGGCAAAAAACGTCAAAATCTTCTCGGGCGCTTAGCGCCGAGTTATTATTTATTGTTATATAGATCCGTGAGTTTAGGAGCTTGAATAAGCTAAAATAATCAGCGCTTCAGATCACTTTAGTAGTTTAATCCACTATTTGTTCGTTGAATGAAACTGCGCACGCTTATTGAGCATAATAGTAAAAGTGTGAAAATGGTTGCGCACTAGTTTGCTTATTCTCTGCTTTGTTTGTCTTTCTTTACAAGGACACATAATTCTACTGTAATCGAAAAGAATAACCGCATTTTCTTGTGTTCTTAGGCATTTTCTGTTTTCTGAACCACTTCCTGTTAATAAGAAGGCTGCAAATGGGTCTGAAAACGGTAAGAACAAAATTTTCATGGATACATTTTCCAGGGCCCCTTTGCTGCATATACTTAGCAGAGGTCGAAAACGCATTTCAGCTCAGAAGTCTTGTGTGAGTCGTTCAATTTTAGATGTTTTCGGGCTTAATTCAGAACTACGATTTGGCCGATTCTGCAAAAATTTTAACACTAGTATAGTATTCAGCATTGAAGTGCATTGTTTACAAAATTTTCCGGGGCACGGCAACGGACCCCGCTGTGGCCAGCCGTAAAATCTACTTCACGTGTAAAAAAATTTTTGCAAGGACAAAAAGGGATAAAAGGGTTAGAAATTTCCTAAAGTTTCCGGCGGCGCTGGAAAGTTTGTCTGTTCTGTATGATGTAATAGTATAAAATAAATTTAAAGAGCAAAAGCGTCAAAATTTTCTCGTGCATAGCTCCGCCGGATACAGTTGTTTCTCTTTTTAAAGCTCATGCATTGTGTTTAAAAGTGTGAATTAGTCAAAATATTCTAGTGCTTCATACTAAGTTATTAATGCGCAGTTTTCCTGTTAGAAAAGCCTGAACTTACGGCATTATGTCAAAATTGTTTTGCACAAATTCGATAATTTTCTGCTCTGTCAGACTGTCAGTATTCACAGGGCTACAAAATGTTAACGGCGGTAAAAATGATTTAATTTTTGGGCATTATGAGTCACTCATGATTTCCGATCTGTCTATCTATAAAAAAGCCGTAAATTCTACACGAAAACGGTAAAAAAATTAAAAAATTTCGGCGCTTCTCGCCGCTTCACTTTTCTTGTATTGCTGATCGTCAGAAGCCCATAAATCAGCCAGGCTACACAACTAATGGTCGAAGAACTCAATTTTACAATACATCGTGCCACTGTACCACATCAGAGCATTCGATGCAAAAGTGGTCTTTGAAAATTTTTGTGCATGCCCCCTCCGAACCAAAATCCTGGCTACGCCTCTGATGTCAGGAGATGTCCTAAGTGCAGATCGAAACAGTCGATTCTCTTACTTTTCACTCTAACAATAGACAGTAGACCATTTATTTGTCTGACCAATCATAGCCTACCTTCATTAACGAAGCTCCGCCCCCGAAAACAACTGTGCGGCCGGTCCCCGATACTATAAGTTTGCCATCAGTTCTTCATTAGGTGCCTCTCCATTTTTTATCAGGTTTTTTTTGCAGCATTTCGATCTAAATATCGCCGGTGTACTGTTTCATCCTTGACTAGGCTGTTTAACGGAGTAGACAATCCAATTTGATTGGCACAATTCTGTACTTATTGTATGTAACATAAACAATTTTCACTGCTGTATTATAATCGCATATCATGAATTCGTCGACTGATACTGTTGATGGTAGTAGTATATGCGTTAATATATCACCTGAGGATGATCACACGAAAATGACGTCAACTGAAGCCGATACTTGGAACTTATGGCGACAGGTTTACTCGGATAGGGACATGAGAATGAAGCTCTATTGTCGGTAAGCATCAGTCGCTACCACACCTGGGCGTGGGGGGTTGGGGGTATGCACGCCCCTCCCTTCGTTTTTTTCGCAATTTATTGGTGTCAGTGGATAGTGCTCGATGGAAAACGTCGAAAAATGGTGTTTTTTCGCGAGACCACTATTTTTAAGGCCATTTTTGATCTTGCCCACGTATGGTCGCTACACGAGATTTTCCACAGCATAACTAGACATGCAATGGAGAAAGAGAGCTATGAGTTCATCATAACGAAAAGATATTTTGCAGGTAAAATAAGATAAATTTAGAGCCAAAGCATCACTAGAGCGTTAAATATTTACCAGACTAATTAAATATTTACCAGCCTAATTACATCTTTAACAACATGACTTTTATCATTCTTCTTGCATTTGTTTCATATAGTGTTTAAAATATAAATTGTAAGCTAAGGTATGTACTTTCCTTCTATCGAATGATTCCTTCATTTCGCCACCATTATTTTCTTGCCAGAAAATGGTGCAAAAATTGCAATTATTAATTCATGATTTAGGTACCTATGTAGTTCGAAAAAAATTACGTTTCCTGTAGGTAGGATATGTTTTCCTTACTTACAGTAAATTTATCAAAACTTTCGGAAACGATACCTGTTTTTCAGGGATCCCGGGAAAAAACGCCTTGCGTCTCTAATACACTGGTTGTTAGAAATATTGATTTGGATTGTTCCCCAGTAAGTATACTTTGTTTAATATCGATATTACTCGGCATATTACGTAGCAATGTATACTCAGAAATCGATTGTCGATTTATTTTCGAAGTTTGGACCTATAATAAGGACGAGTTTTCCAATTGTCTTGAAACATTATCAGACCAGATATAGGTAACTACATTTTTTACGCTCTTCATTTCGCGAAACAGTACTTCAAGTATTCTTTTGCTTTCAGCTTTGTAAAATATAAAGAAGTACGAGATGCTGTCCAAGCTTGCAAATATTTTAACGGCTACAAACTGAGAGGCCGAGCGCTCGAAGTAGTGCACTATGATTCTGCATATAAGTATTGCAAGATGACTGAAAGAAGCAGAAACGCACAATTACAATGTAATTTCTAGATATTTATGTTTTATTTAGAATCGCTAATTATTCTACTGCAGATTTTTGTCACCTGTCAAGCAATTTGGGCATAAAAACCACTCTTGACTGACTTCATATCCGCGCCTTTGATATTCAACACAATAAATAAATTCACTTTTTTTGTTTTATTTCAAAGAGTTGGTGGGTGGTCGCCTCGCCACACATGGCGTGGGGGTCTGACTGGACCATATGTGCACAGCTTGGCCTATCTGGGGGGGTCAGTCGGTCTGCGGGGGATCAAAAATCGAGCGTTTTTAGGCCAAAATGGCCTCAAAAACCGGTATAAGCGCTCGTAATCACACAGTTTCCGTTCAATTTGAAGCAATTTTGAAGAAAATTTTCGATTTTCAACCTTTTTTGCCTTTATTTTGCCTTATTTTTCCTACAAAATTTTTCATTTTTACATTCTGGGGGTCCGGGGACCCCGAAACTCCCTGCGTACATATCTGGTCTGGACTAGACACGCACGTGGCAAGGTCGGTTTGTGGGTCTAGACTCCCAGAATGGAAAAATGGAAAATTTTCTGGGAAAACGTGGCAAAATAAAGGCCAAAAATGGATAAGAATTAAAACTTCTCTTCAGAATGTTTTGAAATTGACCAGAAACTGTGGAATAACGTAATTTTAACACGAATTCAGCATTTGTACTAGTTTTTAATGTAATTTTGGCCCGAAAAACTCAAATTTTGACTCCTCCTGAACCTCAAGATTGGCCATGCTCTGCATCTATGGTCTGGACCATTGATGCTCAACATGACTAATCTGGGAGGGTCAGCCGGTCTGGGGTCAAGAATTGAGCCTGTGTTTGGCCAAAATGACCTCAAAAACTTTTATAAGCGTTGAAATAGTGTCAAAACTACACAGTTTTTGGTCAATTTAAGGCACTTTTTGAAGAAAAGTTTCAATTTTTGATCTTTATTTTGCATCATTTTCACCTAAAAATTCCCCATTTCTCGATTCATTGGGTTCTATACCCCGAAACCCCTCACGTGCATGTCTGATCTGGACCCCCCCCAAGAATCTGATAAGCTCCAAATCAGTGGACCCCAGAACTGAAGTTTTGGTGCTATTTTTAGCTATTTCGCTCCAACGACCGCACAGAACTTGGTTGATGCCCATCTATTGTGGCCGCCCTAATTGGTATTTGGCAAGGGAAAAAATGGATTATTTAATTTTCAGAATTCTAGGCGTTTCGCGCTGGCTGAGTGCATAGATGCAATTTAAGCGTCGTTTCGATAAATTTCAGGGCGATTTGACAGATTGAAACGCTCGCTGGAAAACCTCTTTAGATCACACACATTTTATCAATGGAAATATTTTTGATTGTTCATAAGATGTTAGATATTGTTCGATCCGTCACGAAAACCTAGGTTAAGCGGTAAATTTATAAATCAAGTAAAACTTTGAATTACGGAAGCCTGTGGACTTTGCTTTATTGTTTCTTTTCCTAAGCATTCTGTCAAAAGCTGAACATTATTATGTAATATTTTAAGTTAATTCACAATAATTTCTGATTAGATTTTGTTTGATATAATTTTTCGGTAGTCAGATAATTAATTTTGATTGCTTCAATTTCGATCAGTCAAATATGTATTCGTTGGCGTGCTTTTGCCAATTAAGGAATAAATTTTGTTCATGTTCTCGTAGCCGTGCCTAGGGGTGCGAACTGTGCGGCCGCACAGGGTCGCTAAAATTATGGGCCGCTAAAAAAGTTGTAGTGCATGCCGTATAGAATTCATTTTTTGGCGGCCCTTTTACAATAATTCGATACATACGTTCAAAAGGATCGATTTTTCGATGTTCTAATGCAAACCCAGTCAGTTAAAAATCTTTACATGCATTTTTAAGAGAACGCTGACTGAGCTATACTTGTATTCATTTTTCAGACATATTGTTGATTTTTCTGTTGCAATAATGTGTGTCCGGAAAATTGAGTTCGAAAAGGCTAAAATGTCAAAATTTTCCGGCGCTTTGCACCGAGCCATAGATCAAATGAATTTAAAAGCTTGAATCAGCTGAAATAATCTAGCACTTCACATCACTAGTAATTCAATGCACTATTTGTTCTTTGAATGAAAGTGCGCATGCTTGTTGAGCATAAAACTAACAGTGCGAAAATGACTGTGCACCAGTTTGTCTATTCTTTGCTTTTTTGTCTTTCTTTACAAGGACACAATCCTATTTTAAATGAAAGAAATGGCCAAATTTTCTTATGTTTTTGTGCATTTCCTGTTTTCTGGACTGCATCTTCTTAATAAAAAGGTCACAAATGGGCCTGAAAAGGGTAAGAACAAAAACTTCAATTTATACATTTTTCTATATCTTATGGGCAGCGACCCGTTGCTGCGCTATGTAATTAGCAGAGGTCGAAAAACGCATTTCAGCTCAGAAGTTTTGTGAGATGTAAGAGTTCATCAATTTTGAGTGTTTTTGGGCTCCATTCAGGGCCGAAATTCGGCCGTTTTTTGCGAAAATTTTAACGTTATTATTTGACATTAAAATGCTTTTTTACAAAATTTGTAGGGACTCTGTCCCGGACCCCACAGGGAACGCTTGACTGCGCCACCTAAGACCACCGCAGCATAAGTGGGCAGCAACAAAATCCCAGGAGGGTAGGTGCAAGGTTCTTTAGAGGTCGAAAAATGGTCCTAAAAATGATGGTATGGCTAAGAAATACCGTTTTCGAGGTTTCTTATTGGGCACCACCCACGAATACCAGCTTTAAAAACATGGGAAGATGACGAATCGCTCAAGTCATGCACATGGACCAGACATGTACACTGAGCTAAAAGTTCTTGCTCGATCAGGTCCAAATGAATTAACTTCGCCACTAGCTACTCTTAAATATCTATCAAATGACTTCCAGGATGTTTTCCCGAACCTTATAATTGATTTCAGAATTTTACTTGCAATACCTATTGCTGTGGCCTCAGCAGAACGTTCCTTCTCGGAACTGAAATTAATAAAGACATATTTGCGATAAACTATGACTGATTCTCGTCTAAGTGCACTAGCGATTATTTTAATTGAAAAGGATTTATCATCTTCGTTAGATTTTTTGCAATTGATTGACCAGTTTGTCGCTCAGAAAGCTAGGCAAGTTATTTTGTAATAAAGCACGTCATCATTCACGAAATAGGTAAATTATTTGAGAAAAAACATACGATACCTACTAAAAATAATATATTTTGTTAGTAAATTTACAGTAAGATGCTGACTGCGATCATATAGGTACATATGTAAAGGATATACATAAGTGATAATTATGATGCCTATAATACCAGTTTTAAAAATTATGGGGGCCGCCAAAATAAGTTTCGCCCAGGGCCGCTAAACCTCTAAGCACGGCCCTGCATGTTCTCATTATATTTCGGAAAATCTGCTTTCCACAGAATAGGCCGCCTAATTATATCCTCGTTTTTCAGTGTTCAAGTTCAACGAAATACAAACATTCCAATAGCAACCCGCAAGAAAACTGTTGACTCAATGTGATTTTTTGTGGGAGCTTTATCAAGTCAAAAGTATAACTTAAACGCCCCACTAGTATTGTTGAAAACTTGCACTTGAAATGGATTTCAGAGAATTCTCTGCCGGAATGAAAAAATGCTCAAATATAAGGAATGGCCGCTTAGCTAGTGTCGCTGACTCCAAAACTTGCTAATGGTCCCGTTAAAGGAGCATAGTGTTTAATCGATTTGTTTGCTTTTAATGAAAATTTCAAATCTTATAAATAGGTTAGTCTGTCTTATGTCAAATTTTCATCAAATTATTGTGATTATTAAGGAGAGAGTAAAAGACGTTGGGAAGTTAGGTGGCTCAATCTGCATATCAAAAATCTGTTGACCACATTCAATCTGCATGTTAAAAATCTGTTGACCACAAAACTCGCACTTGTTAAATTAAGGCGTTTGAGGTGATGCTTGAGTCACATTTCCAGCAATTAAGAATCGCTTCTCGCAAAAAAGGTTCGTCAGATCAATCTGTTAAACGAAAGGCAAACTCATGGTAGAAATACAGATATTATATAAGCTGCAGTTTGTGAGTTTAGAAGGCATTTTAACTTATAAAATAAAGAGTTTTACTCTGAAAACTTAATTGCAGATTCGGCAGAAGAAAACGTTAACGGATATGTAAGACAAGCACATTTACAAGCAGAGTCTAGAACTTCTAAATTCAGACCCTGCAACGCGCCCAAACAAGCATCGTCGATTTGGCGGCTATCGCGAGACACCCAAGAATTTATCTGCCGAATCAGGTACCTGACTGTGATTATAGATTAAAAATCAGCACGTATGGCATTTAACGATTAAGACTGGGATTCATAATGATGTAATATCATACATGTAAAGGCTCGAAATTTTGGGTAGGGGTTATCCGGTCATTTGGTTCGGGAGGGGTTGATGACACCCAATTTTTGGCCACAAATGATCAAAAACACCTAAAAACGGCCAAAAAATACCAGAAAACGGCCTAAAAATTCAATTTTTTCAAAATCGGGTGGCCAAGATTTTCTGACTTTGGGGAGATGAGTGGGACAACCAACTTTGGTGGGTAGTTCTTCCATCCCTCTATGTATGTATAATATATAGTATAATATACGTAATGGCTTACACTTATTCATATTTTTATTTCTTGCTTAGCCCTCCTTGATAATTCGCAAACAGATATGAAACTATGAGGTTTTTCTAGTAAAAGTATGTTCGAAAGGGAGACATTTTATACGTCATACTTTTTGTAGACAATAAAAATAGAAATAAACTTTTTTAAGCTTACATTTTTCTTCTCCAATATGTAGGGCTCGTCGAGAAACGCTCAAAAACTTCGTTACTCTTGTCTATCTTTTTTTAAAGGCCAGCTAGGTGCTCGCTAATTTTTGGAAATCTGAGAAAGGATAGTAAAGGGATTTAATTAAAGTATTGTTGTTGTTTTGCGATTTTCCGCGATTTTAATCCATCAGATCCCTAGAATTCAGATACTGCATGGGCGGCGACAAAATTCTGAGGGTTTGCTGGAATAATATCGTGAAAAAATACCAAAAATTTAAATGGGTGTTTAGCGAATTCTGCTGGGAGTTTTCCAGATTCTGAGCTCGTAATACCAAGAAACCCGCCGTGCCCTCATTTTTAACTCTCTGCTCCCCGTTTACGTTAACTGACATTATTTCTCAAAAATTGAGTAATACTCAAATGAGTATGTGCAACCCAAAATTTGCCTCACAAAATACCTACCTCTGATTTTTCCTAATATGACTATTGTAAATCTGACTGAGATAATAATCGTAACGTCTATTCCGCGACCGAATCTATGGTTAACGATCACGAAGCTAACGGCGCGATTGCGCCCGACGGTCTGAAAAGCGAAGGCGAAGCGGATACTGACGGCGACGATATACGATGGCCCATTAGCGCTCAAGACGAAAACGCGATAAACAGAACTATAGAACAACTAGCAGCCGTTGCGACGGCGAATCAAAACCAGTCGATGGCAGCATTTGTGCCCTTCAGCTTCGAATCAAGAATCGTTTATTCACAAGAACAGGGTGCGACGCCGACCGACGATAGGGAATTTGACATTAGTGTAAAAGTTTCGCACCAGAATGCAAGCTTGGCGAGTCAACACAGGTTCGACGCTACTGAATCGTATAACAATCCACGTAGAAGAGTGTGCCCACCACCACCCCCACATTCTTTCAATGCCTTTGTTGGTTTCAATGACGCGCATCGCTTAGCTGAATCTTCGGCGCCGACGATAAGCTACGCTTTGCCCAGGAGCGCTTTTACAAATTTGGCCTTCGATGGTGGCGGCGGTGGTAACATAAAACCGGCTTTGGGTTTTGGGACCTGCGGTGACAGTGCTGCTGCAAAGGACGACGGCGCAATGACGACGGATGACGATGAGGAGGACGTGGAGGACAGCGGAGAGAACAAAATAAAGAGACGTATAAAAAGCATAGATGATGTAGGCTTAGAGACGGAGGACGGATTTATTGAGTAAGTTGCTAATTTTTTCACCTGAGCAGATCCATTTTGTTCACTTATGCGATGTGGGAATTACTGACCGCATATAAAAAGTAGTATCCGATAGATTCACGATAAGTGAAATCAATCTCCAACGAGAGATTTCTGATTTTATAACAAACAACATTTAGAAATAACATTAGATAATGAATTGAGGGCCTGAGAGCCTTCTCCTGATGTAAACTACTATTTAATTATATACTATGCACAGTTTCCATTTTTAATTTTTAAATTTTTTATTCATTTTTGTGGCCATTATTACTCGATAATCAAAATTTTTCGTCTTGACTCATGCTCGATAGGTCATGTCATGCACAAAAGATCACGCGTGAGCGACTCTTGTTATTATTTTCAGAGAAATAGAAAAATAGTCGCTGAAATCCTGTGTACTAACAGTATCGCAGCTCAAAAAGCTTAAAAGATTGGATGCTTTGAAATCTTCATAACAAAAATATTGATAGCTAACGACAAGCAGCTGTGCTGTTAGCTAAGAAGTAAGGGAATTTCTCTCGAGATGACTGAGAAACTTGTGTAATTAGGGGTAAATCAGGGAGTTCAATGATTCCGTGAATTCATTTTCCCAGAGCGAAGAAAAGGCGGGAGCTTCGAAATTAAAGAAATAACCGTGGGAATGAAGTTGAGTTAAAGATACGATGCTTGCTCTTAAACGTCGGGGTCTGACCTCTTCAGAATGGCTGCTAGCCATAGATGCACAGCAACACCCATCTGGGGGAGTCAGTTGACTTGAGGGATCAGATAGAGAGCTTTTTCAAGCGAAAATAGCTTCAAAAATTGGTATAACGCTAAACTATCGTGCAAAATTTGATAATTTACAGTTTCTAGTCAATTTCAAAAACTTTTGCAGAAAAATTTTGATGCATCTATTTGGTTTTCGGTCTGCTTTATTCTTCCAAGAAAATTTCGTATTATTTTATTTGAAAGGGGCCTAGCTAGACTTCCCTCGTACATTTATGCAGCTAACCCCACAAAGCGCTACTGAAACCCGCTCAATTTTCAAATGAAAACCCTGAGAAAATTAGCTGTTTCAAGTACCTTTATCAACTTTTTGTGGCTAATCTGTAGTGGTCACCCTGGAAAAATTAATTTTCACAGAGAATTGAGATCATACTACATCTTAAATTTGTTCTTCGTACCTGATATACTGGAACCGTTTACTCACTTGATTCATAACAATAAAATTTTTACTTGTTATTGCCTGAGCAATCATTTGCTGATCGAATTTTGAGTGTCACAATATTCTATAAACGTGTAGTAAAATGTGTTCAGATGGTTGCGAGCGAAGCTGCATTTTACTGGTCCTCAGCACTACACTCATCCAGATATAGCCAGAGCCTGGCAAAAGCTTCCGCCATCAGTTCGCCGTCGGTTTGACTGGCTGCTTGGTTTTTGAGGTCGGCTGACGCTTTTAAAATGGTTGGGCCGTTTGCTTGCTTGCCTGAAGTAAATCATTTCAATTTTTTTAATTCCGTATTTTTTGACTTGTCTTCGCACCATGTTTCTATTTTGAACGAATTAAGCGTTCCTTCATAGTCGTAGGTACCTGTCTTCTTTGAATCTTATTCGTGGTGCCTAAATATCACGAACAAATTATCCAGCGGCAATATTCTCTGCAAATTGAGTTGGCCACGGTTTAGGGGAACCATTCAATAATGCTATATGCACGCGCAAAGAATTTTCTGCGCTCACTGATTGCACTTCACGGAGTAAAATTGTTACTGCTCCAATTCAAATCAATTTAGAAGGCGAGTTACGCCGATTTGACCAGTTCCGTTAAACTTCACCAACGAGCCTGTATCTGCATTATGTTCCGCTTTTTTAAATTACGAGTTACGATTAAAGATTTCATACTTGTCTCATGTTACGTCCCTTTTAAAAAGTAATTAATAAAATCAAATAGCAGCCACATGAAGATCAATCAAGCACTGGCATTCGAACTCCAGTTGGATTTTCTTTCATCGAAAGCTAAGCAATGGTCCGGATTTATTTCCCGTAAAACTTTTTGAATTAGTTATGCGCCAAAAAGTCGTAAACAAGATGCCTTAAAATAACGATTTCTCTAAAAGTCAGCGAACAAGCGATCATTCAGATGGGATTCTAAAGGACAGTGCGCTGGTACCTGCGTGCGGCCTTTTTCCCTTAAAATAATTGACGAATGATTTTCTAAGTTAGTTTGCTTGATTGTAAGATCAAAACGCTGTGCAACAAAGCGTTTGATTATTATACTAATTATTATTATTATTATTATTATTATTATTATTATTATTATTATTATTATTATTATTATATTATTATTGTTGTTATTATTATTATTATTATTATTATTATTATTATTATTATTACTAATTTATTATTACTTATTATTATTCCTTCCCCTTCCATTCTCTTCTAATACGATTTTAATCTGTTATGCTAATCGAGTCTCGCAGCAATTGCAGCAGCAGCGATGGCGTAAAATTTTACATTGATATGACTTTTTCGGGAAATAAATCCGTACCGTTTGCAGTCAGATGCAGATTGATTGTGTGGGGTCAAGAAAACAGAAAGGAGAAAAGAAAGAAAAATTTAAGGAAAAATATGGCGGAATTTTAGTTCTGAACGAAATGAACAAATCGAAATTTTATCTTCAAAGTCGTCTAAAATAATCAAGATTGTGAAGATTTTGTGCTGAGGTCTCGCTGTTTTTTTCAGACCAGCTTTATTTCCAATAAAACTTAAATTTAACAGACCGTACTTTGCTTATATTATCAACTATCAGAAATTGTGGAATGGGATGTTTTGGCGCCGCCCTTTTGGCGCCACACTCTGTGTAATATTATAATTATTAAAATTTTATTAATGATTAAAGTATAATACAGATTCCGAAAGCCCATGTAATTCTCTACGTGATGGTATACACTACTTTTAGAATATATTTAAATTTAGTGAGATAATTAAATGCATCTAAAATACACTGGATTTTCTACAGTTTTTCAGTCGTACACAAATCGATACTCATCGAATCGAAAAGAACAATATACTATTTTGTAGCTTGTAGAACCTGCTTTCTGAATATATAATTTATTATAAAATTGCTTCGAAATTGATTTAATTAGAATAATTTATAAGTTGCTGGCACCAAAACGGCGGCGCCAAAACGTCGTAGACTCCAGAAATTGGGACTTCAAGGTCAAAATTATTGGAAGTCCAAAACATTTTTAAATGCCAAAAAGGGTCAAAAATTCATGACATGGGCAAAACCGCCAATTTTCGACATTTATTATCAGCTTCTATTCTGAGGTATCAATGAATCGCAAAAAATTAATACTTTCCAAAAATGGAACTCTGAGGAGTTAAGAAATGCTTTGTATTTGGTGGTCAATTGACCTCCTTGTAGTTATTTTTTGTTGTGCTTTTGTGCTTGAAATATTTTGGAGCGTGAAAACTATTGGCATTGAATTTAAGCATTCTTATTGGGCAAAGGAGATGTGTATCGTTGCAATGCTGGATTACCAGATTCCTTTCAAAGAAATGTGGGAGCCGATGCACCCCAGCGAAATTTCTACGGAAAGACAAATAGTAAAGTAAGCTGTAGCTGTGTTTAATCAAAAATGAATTATTGCCTCTTTGTCTTCTGCTACTTGGAAATAGAATGAAAGAGCTTTTAAAGAAATAATTAAGTGCCATAAGTTACCTAATATCCCGTTGAAGACACGTATAAAAATTCATAAATTCTGATTTTCTTGACTTATTGTTCGTTGAAGCACATTTCGCGATCTAACAAATCGCTACTGAATCTCTAATTATCAAAGTGTACTTAAAAGAAGACGCATATCTTAATTCTTTAAGGTCAAAAATTTTAAGTCGATGCAAATGTCTCACTTGCAAAATTATTCTGTTTTAAATTATACACTTTCGTCTTTGTAAGAAATGATGGTCAGCTTTAGTCGGCTTCGCCATATTAAGATTCGTTGTAAAAATGGAACTGTTTTTATTATTAAAACGGTGACTTCACAAATAAACTAATTTACGCTATTTCAAAAAGGGATTAAGTCCGAAAAATGTTGAAGCCACAAGCAAAAGCACTGCACACTAAATTTAGACTTATTATATGCTGTACAGAAGAAACTACTGCGAACTTGGTTAATTTAAATTATAATACGTTTTTATTAATGCTCTTCATTTCACTCTCAAAAGGTACACCCGCGCATTATTGAACCAATTCGGACCGCTGTCGGTCACGGACAACAAAGTTCAACTTTTTCTACGCAGCCTTCCCTGTCTTATGCGACGTGATCCAGCCTATTCTCCCGATGGCTTATGCCGAATCTTGGAAGGAAACCATCAATTCGTCGTCGACAAAGATGTTTATTATCTCGCTAAGGAGGTATAGTTTTGATACAATTGATGCCTACCAATTAATTGTTTTTGTACTCACAATCATACGAGTAACATGGGGATGGTGGATCTCCTACCCAAAGTTGGTCGTCTCCCCCATCCCCCAAAGCCAGAAAATTTTGGACCTCTTCCCGATTTTTTGAAAAAATTTAATTTTTGGCCGTGTTTTCGGCATTTTTTGGCCAATTTTGGCAAAAAATTGGAGGTCATTCACCCCCGCCCCTTAAAAATATCCGGGAACCCCCTTCCAAGATTTCTAGCCGTTACATGTAACAATATAATGTGTAGACCTCGTAAGTTTTTTCGTTGGAATACCATCCTTTAGACTACTGAATCCACTTGCTGCCTAAGTGCAGCTTCGTCCTAAATTCAGTTAAAAATGAAGTTTTACGTTTTTACCGTAACTTGTACAAAAGGCTGGGCCAAGAAGGCTAACACAGAATCGGAAATGATTCGCTGAAGAAAATATTGTCTTGCTTAAAAACAGCCATTTGATTCGATTTCAGCACATAAATATCAATCAGTAAAACTAATTTCTGTCGAAGATACTTTGGGAAGTGGAATTTGTGTACCAATGCAAAATAGTCAAAAATACGGATTTTACTGGAAAATTACAAGTAGGAATTTCGAGAGACAGTTTTAAACCAGTATTTGTTTTCCACGTTTGCTAAGTATCTCATATGCATAGGGCTGAAAAACCGAAGCGCCTGATGTTGTTTCTACGAGTATGTGAATTATTTTTGAACTAATTTTAATTAATTAATGAATTATATTCGGTTATCTTCCGCGCATCAATTTTTATTGCGAGCTATTGTTAGTGATTTTCGGACGTCATTATCATGCTTTTAAAATGCTAATCTAGATAACTCAGAAAACATGTTTTTGTCAGAGACGCAAAACTTTCCTACGCTATGAAGATTTTATGACTCGCCCGAACACAATGCGATTTCAACATTAATTATTCAATTTTTCAGCGTAAATACTAAAAGATTTCGGCTTTTCTTGGTTTTTTAAATAGTTTTACAGATTGTCTCGATCGAAAAAATTTGGAATGAATTAGTAATTTGCATTAATTTTTAGTCATTCTTTTAATCTTAACTTTAAGTTTCGGCACTTCCCGCGAAATTCGTAAGCTTAAATTACAAACTCAAAATTTTGACATCATCTTTTAAAATGACAGCAAATTGCGAAATTTCACTGGAAATCGATGCAAAAATGCTAAAATAAGGCTTTTTTGCGCAAGGTGATGAATTTTAGAGACTGTGTTTTACAGTTCCTGGAAAAAACAGGCGTGAGACCGTCGGGCACGTAGCTGGCCTTTTTGGATTTGAGGGGCACTGAAATTCCGAAGTCGGATATCTGAAAAACTACTTGTAGATTGACAGAAATGATTGTGTTATCGAGCGTTTCTCATCGAGCTCTACGTATTACAGAAGAAAATTTTTTTAGAAGAATTTAAAAAATTTCAGCTGATTCAAATCATATTCAAAGCGATCGTATAAAATGGCTATACAGATTATTTCCCAACGGCACATCCAAGCTTTAACCCGTTAAAAATTTTTAAACTTGTTTTATAAAAGAAAACCAACATAGAAAATAAATAATTCTGCTTGGAGCGTCAGACAATTTTGACATATTCATCAAGTTTACTCAAATTTTAGTTGTTTGGAAGACAAGAGTTATACAAAAACAATAATTTCGGCATGAAGCGTTCGAGAATGTAAGGCTAATAGCTCAAAAGTGCGCTAAAATCTATTTATGCGGTCTCTCCAATGCGCTTCAAGAAATTTCAATTTTTTCTTTCTGAGACCCTTGTAAGAAATACTCGTACTTTTAAACTTTGGGGGGATGGTCCATAGATAAACAGCATGGCCGGTCTGAGGGTCAGCCGCACAGGATGAGGGTCAAAACTTAAGCATCTTTTGGCCAAAAGCACCTCAAAAACTGTTGTAAGCGCTAAAATAACGTTAAAACTACGTTTTAACGCAGTTTCTGGTCAATTATGCAGCACTTTTGATGAAAATTTTAAATTTTCATCCGTTTTCGGCCTTCATTTTGCCCCATTTTCCCCAAAAATTTTCCATCTTTCCATTCTGGGGGTCTAGACCCCCAAACGCCCCCCATATGCATGTCTGGACTATTCCCCCTATCCCCTCATAGCTACGTGCCTGGAGACCGTCCCTTGCAAACATCATGATGCGTGCTGTACGTATTATATCTTACTTCTAGCATGAACATTTGATACGCCGTGTGCATAATATCGCTCTGGCTGATAAGCAACCCATTATGCACGAAAAATTCGCCTTAAATTTGGCTGAGTCGTTGACGACAGTATCATCTTTGTTGCCAATGAGTCGCGACAGTGATTGCGGCCTAAGCTCTAATGATATGGCTGCTAATGAAGCAATCCGCACTGGCTTTTCAGGTTCATCTACTGCGTCAATGACATTGGAAACTTATTCTGTTGCTGGCGCCGATTTATTAGACTCAGAAGCACCACCAGTGAACGATAAGTCGATTATTTGCAACGTAGCGACGAACTAAAACAGTTTTTCGTGTTTTGTCGACAATTTTATAGAAAGTTAAATGCCTTCTAGTTATGCTCGCATAGACTGGTTTAGCTTTTCTGCCACAAAGCCATGATTTTAGATTGTATCTCATTCTTGAAGTTTGTCAGTGTCGAATTAGGAATTTTGCGAGAAGAGATGGCGCCCTAATTTTTTTAAAACGCAACTAGAAAACCTAAAATTTTAACAACGCAAAATTGCGTTTTTTACGATTCCTCAGTGCTTAGAATCATTTCGTTGCGAGATTTTCAATTTTATCTGTTCCCGAAAATTTTTGTACGAAAAATGTGCAGGCGCTGTCAAAAGTTCAGTGCATAACCTCAAACACGCAGAAATCGAAAATTTCTAATATTTTTTCGAAACAAATAGACCCAGAAAATCTTTGTTTGGTTTGTGTCCCAATTTTTTCTTTGTGTAAAAGCTTCAGTTATTGTAATTTTGTAAGCTTCCAAAGTCAACAAATATCATAGTATATTTTTCGCCTGTTCATTTGTTCATTTTTTCATTTGCTAAAAGTTTGCTAGAATGCTCTTGAAAACTGTATTTGTATCATTAAACGTATGCTTTTTAAAATTCCAACAATTCAAAATTTTTTTGTTTTTTCTGACCAAAATATCACCCAAATTGTCCAACAGTACTAACAAATAACCATTTCAAACTCGAAAAATAAGGCGAATTGAATTCAATAAGACTAAAATAAATGGTTGTAGTAGGTAAATAAGCAGTCTTATTGTCAGCTCTTGTATGGCGTTTGTCTTTTCGCTACAATGTTATGCAGCACGCATTTAGGTATTCATAATCATTTGCCAGTGTACTCGTGTTTCAGCGTTGGTTCATTGTTTTTAATTTATTCTACCTCGCTGATTAACTTTTGTTCAGTTTTATGACATTTTCTGTGCTTCTGGATTCATTTAATTAATTACTCGGAATGTTACTGAAGTAACTCAATCATATGTTTTTTGGATTGGGTTTTTACGCTGTTTGAGTTTATTTTTGTTCAGTTGATGAACTAATCTATGTTATAATGTCTGCTGACATTCATAAACTTATACCTAATGTTATAAAAAAGGTCGAAGCTTATTCGAGACGCTATATTATGTTTAATTTATTCAAGAGTTTTTGAAAGTTCGAAATGACTATACAATGTCGAAAGTAATACGACAGAAGTGATTTAGTATAGTCTGTCGCGAGTTGAAAGTACACGTGTATATGCACGGGAATCATGGGGGTTAGCTCCGAAGAATTTTCATAAATTACCCTTTTTGGCTACCCTTTAAAAGTGACTCCCCTTACAGCTTTAAGGGGACATATGTGAACGGTGCGGGTTTTTTTAAAAGATAGAAAATGAAAGAATTCGCTGCGATTGATTTTTTTGTTTTTCTTTACACTCGATACTCAGCTTGTAAGGAGTGTGTAAAGTCTTGGTGTAACGTTATAACATTTAGGAACTTTTGACGATTTTTTAGTCAGCGTGTACACAACTCAGTGTGCCTCGTACAATTCAATGGTATAGAATTGTAGAGAATGAAATTATATAAAGCCGCATTTTTTTGTTTTTTTTTGAATTTCGCATTAGTTTTTGAAAGGGACCATAAAGAGTTAAAATCTGCGTGTGTAAAGACAGATTTTGGACGCATTTTGTCTTTTTATGTCTGCTATAAACTGCGATTATGAGCAGACATGCACGTGGGGGGTTGGGGGTCTAGATCCCCCAAGAATGGAAAAATGGGACATCTCGGGAAAATGGGGCAAAAATGAAGGTGAAAAACGGATGAAAATTGAAAATCTCATTCAAAACTGCTTAAAATTGACCATAAACTGTGTTGTAACGCAGTTTTACCGCTATTTTAGCGCTTACACCTGTTAAAAAGCTCAATTCCTGACCCTCAGATCGGCTGACATCCCGCAGATCGGCCATGCTGTGCATCTATGGTTATGAGTCTGGTAAAAAACTTTCTGACAGAAAAGAACTACGTTTTAAGGGCTACATTTAGAACTTGACTGCTTTCACATACATTCAATGCGGCTTTTTATTGTTCTAGCGGTTTAAGGTTTGCACTCTGTCGTTTCTCGAAAAAACACGCTCTTTTACGTTCTTTTAGTTTGCCTACTTTGCCGGTTATATATCAAGACGCGCAAAGTATTCTAAAAATGAAGTACATCACAAGGATTACACATCACATTTGAATGCGTTTCTTTAAACTCAAAACAGGATTAGATCTGAAGGTGTAAAGTTTAAACTGTGGTGTAAAAATAATTTTTTGTCAGCCAATTCTACGATTATAAATCTGGTTGTGCGGACTATTCTAGAAATTAAGTACATGTCGACAGTTACAAACCGCACTTTATTCGCGATTCTCTACACTCAATACTGAGTTATTACTGAATGTGTAAAGTACCGGCTCTGTGCTAAAAAAACATTTTAGCTATTATTCTGTCTGCTAAGTTCTCCGATTTCGAATTGGTATATCCGGACTTATGTAAAAAATGAAAAACGTCTCAAGCCTACATATACATAGCAGTAAGAAGCGTTTCTTTACACTCAATATTGAGTTAGTTCTGGAGGTGTAAAGTCCTATCTTCGGATTAATAACACGTTTCTGCGTCGGGTTTTTCTTCTTCCATCAAGACTAGGGACATGATCTCAACTCTACGAATGTTTTACGCTCAAGGGTAACTCATTCTACTGGACGGATTAGTTTGCACTTAATGGATATGTAAAGTAGTTTACACTGCAGGTTTATTTTGCTCCAAGAGTTGTGAAGGGTCAATTTTTTGTAACATGCCATTCGGATTACCAGGATTACGAATCAGACTTAATACGTTCTTTACACTTAGCGGTTGTGTAAAGTTTACGCTAAAATTAAGTTTAGCTTGAAAGCGTTGCCGAAGGTTAAGTCTTTTAAAAATGCACTCTGAAGGATTTCTCCGTACTATCAGGATTACGAGCCAAAAGTTAGCTAAAATCGCTTGAAACAACACATTTTTCAATTTTTTTCAAACTTCTGAACATGTTTATGTGAAAGGCGTAAGCTTATGGGTCATTCTATGTCAAGTGGTCCAGAAGTCTCCACTCGGCCATCTCAGATTCTAATAAAATTTTGCATACATGTACTTTAGGGTCTCAAACGAGCTTCTACAAAATTCGTTCCTATAACTCCGAAAACTCAGGCAGGTAGAGCCTAAAATCTGAACCCTACTTTGTGTTGATTGCACGGAAAACCTTTGAAATTGCATTGTAGCCGAACCAGACCATCTTGTCCGCTGGAAATTTGTGAGCCTCAGCAACTTTTTTCCCTCTTTTCAACCACAGTAAAATAACGTTTTTTACTCATTTCTTCTTTAGTTGTAAATGTCAGTGTAAATTAGCCGCGAAAAATATACTTTTAAAAATTATTTCTAGCTTTAACCAATTATTACTCCTAAACGTGAAACGTTTTTATCCTGTCATTGCATAACTAAAACGAGCATACCGTGTTTTGTCTAAATACCAGATAGTAAATTATAATATATCCACAATATAAAGATATAATTGTGCAAACTTTCAAAAAATCTAAAATATACAAATTTTTTAATTTTTAAGTTGCATTTTTCTCAAAATACTTATCCTTTGACTTTTTCATTTAGTACTATTGGAAAGAGCAACCTTTTCCTACCAAAATCATCTTGAATTGGTGTGGGCACTCAAGTCATCGCTTTAAAAAATGGCCACAAAGTTTAGTGTAGTGGCCAAAAATGTACGCAATTGTTAAGAGTCACTTTCTGTAAGACTCGACTCGACATAAAACAAGTCAAAATTTTTAAAAAATATTTAGTCGTTTTTAAAGCTGGGTTTAACGATGCAATCCATTTTTCTTGAAAACGAACATTTGTCGTGTAAAGTGAGTGTGTAAAGAATCAAAAAGTTACCATTTTTGTCAACTTTTACAGGGTCTAGCATTTTCATCATAACTCAGGATCATCTCGATCAAATTCAGTAAATATTATTTTTTATTTGAAAGATGAATAATTTTTACGTTTTGCAAAATTAATTTAAACTTAAAGCATGTTTCTGAGATTTATTGATATGATTATAAACATAAAACATTTACAATTTTGACTTCAATTATTTCAATGATTTCCAATATGGCGCATTTACTATAGTCTGTTTCATTTATCCGAGAGCTTTTTCAGTAAATGTTTTCGGAGGCTACAGTAACCCCTTCTTTCTTATTTACTGTAGGTCGCTAGATCTCACTGTAGCCAGTTAGCAAAGTGGGGTTTCCGATAACATTTTAGCGAAATAATTTATTCTCGTCTTCCAGCAGATCAATCAACTTACTGATAAAAATCGCGCATTCAGCTTATCATAAGTTGATACTTTAAACACAATAGACTAAAATGTTAAGAAACGCCGCGGACCAGTGGCGGATCCAGGATTTTCCTAAGGGAGGGGCGTAACCCCTAAGGGGGGGGGGGCGGAACCTTGACTTTGGCGGAAAAATTAGCCGTTTTAACCCGAAAATCGCTAAAACTCGCTCAAAAATCCTTAATTTTGCGCACTGTTTCGGGTCAATAGGGGGGGCGGCCGCCCCCGCCCCCTAAATCCGCCCCTGCCGTGGACTCCCCCATAGTGTAGTGATGAAAGGTCTGCTTGTTGTCGAAGCAACCCGGGTTCGACTTTAGCCGGTAGCTTTTTATTTAGCGCAATTACTGTAGTATGTCCCGGCACTGATTAAATGCTTTAATTAAATTTATACGGGCGGATTGATACATTGAAAATAAAAGAATTACAGCCATTCGCCTTCACTGAGCTGATCTGCTGAATTACAGTATTTGTCTTGTTTCGCTTTGTAGCCTTTGAAAAAATTGACTAAAATGCTCTCGAATATATGAAACAGACTATATATGCGGGCCCTTGTTCATATTATTGCATGTTATAGCTTATCACTGAGGGCTTTTATGATAAAAGAATAAATAACTAGCAAAGAAAAATGCTCCGATGGAACAAAAAAGGGGAATATACTTGGGATTGAGAATTATCGAGGATGTAAAAGGAGGGGACTAGGAAAAATCTCCCTATGTTATATGCCATAAATCGCAAAATATGTTAGAAACCAGACTTTCTCTAAACAATGCAAAAAATCTAAGTATATTCTGCGGCCTTTGAAAAATGTAAAAGTTTAGTAAACAATTGTTGTAGACATGTGTAAAAGAGTATCTACATAAGGTCTGTTGCACGTCAGCTTCCGTGTTTCCTTACTGCTTCGAACCAACAATATCATCGATTGTCTTGAATGCATCGATATGTACTATTTCATTCAATTCGTTTAGCTACTGCATTGCTAATTCGCTGCTTTTTTCAATCAATTTTTTTAGTAAATAGTTTATTTCTATTGGGAGGCCGCAGAATATACTTCGATTTTTTGCATTGTTTAGAGAAAGTCTGGTTTTTAACATATTTTGCGATTTTTAGCATATAACATAGGGAGATTTTTCCTAGTCCCCTCCTTTTTACATCCTCGATAATTCTCAATCCCAAGTATATTCCCTTTTTTGTTCCATCGGAGCATTTTTCTTTGCTAGTACCCTACTTTTAATTAGCAAGATTTGGAAATACAATACTAGATTTCATTTACTGTGCGGTTCTTCTAATAATTGAATGGTTTAAACTTTACAAAACTACTAGTTGTTGAAGAAACAAACATTATGATTAGTAATTCTTAAGTTACGTAGAACATCCTGTATAGAAATATGCTTCCAAAACTTTCTAGAGCTAAACTTAATTTACATTTTAAACTTTACACAAGAGTGTAAAGAATTTTAGTGGGATTAATAATTTCGATATTGCTCTGATATAACGATCAGCATTTATTAAGAAATGAAACCTCTATAATGCTCTAAGAACAAATTAACATTAGGTGTTAATCATTTTACACTACTCTTCATGCGCCCCTAGCAGACGTATCACATCTGTTTCCATATATATTTTACGACTTTAGGGAAAAATAAGTTACCGTGAGGCTCTAGAATGGAGCTTATTATATAGTGTAGACTTTAAACTAGCAACGAATGTAAAGAAGATTTTAGTCGGATTTGTAAATTCGATATTACTCGGATATTACGATCAACATTCATGAAAAAATTACATCTCCATAACGGTTTAAGGACAAATAGACACAGATGTAAACCACTTTACACCACTGTTGAGTGTAAACAAACGCGCCCAGCTGACGTCCTATATTTCATTCCCTGTAAATTTTTAGATCTCAGGAAAAAATTTCGGTTTTTGCAATGCTCTAGAACAAAGGCTAACATGCAGTGTAAACTTTACACAACCGCCTAGTGTTAAGAGGATTTTATTTCGATTTGTAAATCTGATATTACTCGGATATTGTGATCAACATTCATGAAAAAATTATGTCTCTACAATGGTCTGAGGACAAATAAAAAATGAGTGTAAACTACTTTACATCACTGTTGGATGTAAACAAACGCGCCTACGTGACGTCTCACATTTGATCCTTTGAAAATTTTTAGACTCCAGGAAAAAATTAAGTTTCTGGAATGCTCAAAAACGAAGATAAATACATATGTAGTGTAAACTTCATGAACACACCTAGTGTAAAAAAAATTTGGTCAGATTCGTAATTTTGATATTGTTCCGATATTGCGATTAATATTTATGAAAAAAATTAAGTCTCCATAATGTTCTATGGGCAAACTAACAATAGGTGTAAACCACTTTACAACACTGTAGAATGTAAACACATGCGCCAGACTGGCATATCAAATTTGGTTCCTGGTCCATTTCTAGACTTGATAAACGTGTCCCTGACTCGTAACCGGAGAAGCAGGCAGAAAAAACAAGACAGAAACGCATTTTAAACACCAAATTTTTGACTTTACACTCGCTAAATATTAATTGTATAGACAATTTGCTTTGACATGCACCCGATTTAAAAGCTCTTTTTTTATTCTATTGGACTTATTCCGAATTCTGGACAGAGAAAGTGGCGAACAAAAAACGCAACAAGAACGTATTTTCCATCATTTATATTATTTTTTGATATATATTATTAAAAAAAATATTAAAAAAACTCAGTGAGATGGATGGCACTGGTATGATTCTGAGTAAAATACAAAATATAACTATTTATTATCAATATAGTATTATACTGAACTTTTATCATTTCACTTTTTTGAAAGATTTTGCTGTCTTCAATCTACACTGACTCATAAGCGGAAAAATTTGGCAGAGAAATCTTACTTAAAATCTGTTTTTTACACCATCCACTCGAGTGTAAACTTTAAACCCCAGGATCTAACTCACCATAGAGCGTAGAAGACTTTGCTTATATGTAGAATGTAGCCCTTGATCCGCTCTACATTTCTGACAGAAAACGTTTTAAAAACTCATTACCGGAGTTAGTATCAGACATAAGCAGGTTGAAAACTCGACCAAAAAGTGCTTTTTCAACCCCAGATTTTCGCACTCTTTACACTGCCATTCGAGAACTAATGCGAATTTCAAAAAACAAAAAAAATATCCCTCTATAATCCTTTGCTGTTCAATTGTTCGAATCGTCAATACTCAGTTGTCCACATGCCGTGACAAAAAGGTCCCAAAATTTGTCCTATGTTATAACGTTACACAAAAACTTTACACCTTCTTTACACAATCAGTTTTGAGTTTCAAGAAAAACAAAAAACACGGGCAGTGAATTTTTTATTATCTTTCTTTTAAAAAAACCGCACCTTCCAGAAGTGTCCCGTTATAGCTGTAGGGGGTGCACAGGTGTTAGGGGTACCCAAGTATATTATAGGTATGCGCTAACGCGCTACCTAAGATAAATAAAAAGACCACTTTTTGAACGATAGATCTTTGAGTGAAGCATGGTATGCTAAGAAATGAATGAAATTTGACGGATTAGCTAGCCTCAGAATGTCACAACATTTTACCATTAATAAATTTTTGGTAATCTCTTATGCTGCATCGTGGCATTGACTGTCATCATGAGCTTATACATATGTGATCGAAAAAGACTAAATCGAGAAAATGACCACTTTTTAAGTAACAGATTTTTAACGAGAACTGTACTGAAAAATGATGAAATTTACGTAATTTTGACAGGCAATGTAGACTTGTATAAAAAATTTTAAAATTTTAAAAAATCAAAGGATCACTGAGTTACGTACATATATTTGTAGAGAAGATGGTTTGCTGAGGATGATCAAAATTGGCCTATTTTGTCTTTATAGTCTGTTTCACATAAGTCCAGTCGTAAATTTTAAAATTATCTCCGACAATAAGCCTACAGATTGCGATTATAGCATTGATCTGATATATAATTATCGTAAACCTCGGCTAACTGTCGTGAAATGTATCTTTGAGTATTGCGCCTCCTGTAGGGGCGGCTGTTACCGATACATACGGCATTATCGCTTTATTATTCGCATATTCATTAGTAGCGAACTCAGCGTTTAAAGCGTTATCTAAAAATTCAGCCAGCGATGCTCAGGGCGCGCGATGATACACTTCATGTGATATCTTGGGTAATAGGCCTTTTTTCAATTGATGACGAAGCAAATGATTAAAATGATCACAGTCGATTTCAAGATGCGGTTGCGCTTTTATCAATTGTTCACGAATCGCAAGATAAAATGCTTTAACCGATTCGTTAGGCTGCTGTTTACATTCTAAAAAACGATCGAAAAGCGTTTTGGTGTCCAAAGGACAGAATTCCGCTATTAACGCATATTTCAATTTCCTATAAGATTGTTTTATATCAGCAGGTAACAAATGGAATATACGTGAAGCGTAGGGATTTAAAAATGATGACATAAATTTGACGCGAACCGATTTATCGATATCGTAAGTTTCAGCAAGCGATTCAAATTCTACAAAAAATGCTCATATGTCTGTTTTATCCGCATTAAAAATTTTTTAATTGTGATGGCAATTTGCATTTGTTGCATGAGAGGTCCACGATTTAGAGAATCAGCAAGATGTGACTTGTTATGCAGAGAACCGGATGAGGAATCCGAATCGTAACAGTATGATGCGATTGGCGACGCGATTTACTTTTGTGACGCGAAAGCAACGACTACGCAGAGCGATCATAGCTGCTCGAACTTTCGTCAGAAAATTTCACGCAACGTCTCCTTTCGGATGACTCAGGTAACGGCGCGGATTCATTTTTTGCAAATTACCAGGTTCGCTATTTATGCCAGACAAGTTTATTTCTTGTGGTTGCATTTCGATATTTGAGGAATGCAAAATAGAATTATTTGGCGGTATTTCAATATTCACAGGATTCAGTATGAAATTATTCGGTGGTATTCCGGCGTTCGCCGGAAAATATTGCAGCGGCGCGGATTTAAAAGCGGCTGCGAAGTCGAATTTAATGCATTAGGTACGAAAGAAGGTGCATTATGATTTAACAACAGCAATGGCTTAGATAACGACGTCTGCAAAATCGGTGCCAACAGCTGCAAAATTGCAGTTATATGTTCCAAAAAACCCGAATTTTGGGATGGTTGCAAAACCGTATTTAAAGGATTATGAGATAATTCGGCTGATAAGGGTGCGCGGTTCGAAAAACTAGGCGCAAAATTTTCCGAAACAATTTCAGAAGGCGACTGAGAATTTAACATGCGGTTGCTAGATGGCAACATAGAAGATGCGCGATGTACATTTTCTGCACAATTAGCATGCTGCGCATTGAATTCAGAAAAATTTTTGCTATCGATAGAGTGGTTCACGCAGCTGTGACAATTATTTTTGATGCGATTAGAAACCGATTGTGGCTCAAGTAGATTACTTAATTCCACTCGCAGTTCACGCATTTCATCCGAATTTTCTTCCTTATCTTGCTTTACGCGTGAAGAAAGGTCAGAAAATTGCCTATGAATAGTCTGCAGCGCCTCAAAAATAAGTTCATTAGTCACGCTAGGTTTGGTGCAATTATTATCGGCATTTCGGCTTGGGCTATTATTATCGTCTATGTTGGAGACTGCGTTGCATGGCTCAAAGCCAGTTTCCTGGTTATTTGACGTATTAAGGGGTGCACATATTATCGATGATCGTATCATTAGGTGAATTATTGCCAACAGGGTTAGCATAATTATTAATGATTGATCGCGCATTGTTAAGTATATACTCGTCGTCAGAATGTGAAACACGCGAAGCATGTAATGACAGGAGTAATTTGTCATTATTCGCATCATTATTTGCATTATTATTATTCGCATCATTACTTGCACTATTCGAATTGACAGGTACGGTATTTAATTGGCGAGTCAAAATGAGATGGTGTCGAAGGTTTTTTTCTTTTTCCGGAGGTGCTCGTAAAGTTTTCTTCCCAGCCATTTTTGGGTATCAAAAACGTCCAAAAATATAGCTTTGGGTAAGAAAAATTTGTAAGTCAAAATTTTGCGAAAAATAAATTTTTCGAATTTAACCTTTTTTTGTTTCGAAAAACAGGTTTTTCACGTTTAGAGTACTCGCTTACGCTTGGTAAGGTATACTTAGCGTGAAAATAATAATTATACGTAGGACTAAGCCTAAGCAATCGGATAGCGATGCAAGCTTAGAAAAGACGTAGGCAAAAAAACCTAGGTGGCCAAAAATATTGTTAAGGGAGAAAAATGATGAATTGTCGCCTGAGGGTCGACGTTTATAGAAAAATAAGAGCGTCCTTGATGTCTTTGTTGCCAGAGGGCCGACGGAAATAGAAAAATATTAGCGAGTTTGCCACGATACACAAAAATTTGCCACGGACGCTTACTTAACTGCGCACTGCCACAAACGCGGTCGATACAACAACAGAGGTGAACAAAACGTTACACATGTTTAGAATGCCAAAAATAATGATTTTTGGATAGAAAAATAAATTTTAAGATGACTGATCAGATCGGTTGTAGCTAGCAACCTCAAAGAGGGACTATCCAATGTAAATGTAGAGCCGCCCTATGTTAACAGATTTGAGATAGGTACAGATACATTTATACATTTGCCTTCGGGACTTATGTAGGTACCTAAGCTGCTTTTAGCGCTGGTCAGATTCGCGTAATCGCAGAGCAACTTCGAATCTATTGACCCTTGTAGACCTACGGCTTCGATCCTCTCGGTCCTAATATTGCTGACCAAAACCTCACGAGTGATCTTAGCAACTATGCCCTAGTTCCTACTCGTACCTACCTAAAATCCCGAGTATGCTCGCAAGGTCAGTTGACCTGTCTCAACCCAACTCAAGTTGATGAATTAACCTGTTTTCAACCAAATCGCTATCTTTAAATGTTTTGTTTCCTAATGTACGTAGCACTATGAAATTTGAAAACAACACCAACGAGCTCTCAACTGATCAGTCATCATAAAACATTAAATAAGATTTTAGCTGATTTTTGGGTCGGTGAAAGAATTTAGAATCTTGGCGAAAGAAATGATCAAAAGTTATTCACCTTTCCAACTCCACTAAAAATCCAAGAAGTCTTTGATGTTGGCAGCCGGCCTACCTCACCCTCGATACAATGGATCCCTTGGTGGGTTTTCTAAGTTTATTCACAAATATACACCACGGCTGCAAGCCGGGAAGAAACAAAATATCACTCAATAATAAGACAGACCAAACGACAATTTCGTCCAAATGCCAACTAACTATCCCGTCACGGGATGACTACAGTATTACGAGATTAAAATAACAAATTATCATTAAGCTAAAATTACTTTTTATCAAATAGAATATTCTAGAATACGACAAGCGGTAATGTAGATAAGATAATTACTATTAGCATATACATAATTCTTTTTTACCGGACAAGTATCTAATTGATTTTGTAATAAAAAATAGGGATTTAATTGAGAACTGAAGGCATGACCACGAGCTCACACATCACACGGATGGCTACTCGAAAATAGTTATGTTAACCGATACAGTACCAAGCTGTTGTCGGATGGCATTCGCGAACTGATGGCAAGAGTTCGCACCGTGTAACTCTCGTAGTTACACATATTACAATGTGAACCGCACGCGGCCCATATTTTTTAAGACGGTTATAAGCAAATATTTTGACATTCCCTGTCATCAAAATTTGATGGACATTTTCATAATATGATTTTATTCGTGTACCCACAATACAGTATAAGAGATTGCCCATATTTATTTTCGGGAAAATGTTGTGACATTCTGAGGCTAATTTGTCAAATTGTAACCATTTCTTAGCATATATACCATGTTCCATTCGAACATCTGTTGCTCAAAAAAGCAGTCTTCATTTTTTTAATATTAAGGCCTATAAAATTTTATCATTTTAACTACGGTTCGCATGTGGTATATACGATAAATTGGAAATTATCGAAAAAATTGAAGTCAAAATCGTAAATGTCTTATGTTTATAATTATGTCAATATATTTTGAAGAATTATTGTAATTTTGAATAAATCTTACAAAATGTAAAAATTATTCATGTTTCGAATAAAAAAAGAATTATTCAATTTGATCAAGGTGATCCTCAATTATGATGAAAAATGCTAGACCCTGTAGAATTTGACAAACGTGGTAACTTTTGATTCTTTACACTCTCACTTTGAACAACAAATATTCGTTTTCAAGAAAAATAAATTACACTATTAAACTCAGCGTCAAAAACTGCATAATATTTACTTAAAAAGTTTCTACTTCTCCAATATTGGTTCTAGTCTTACAGAAAGTGACTCCTACCTACATATAATAATTACGTAAGTACCTACATTTCTGGTCACCATACTAAACTTTGCTACCGTTTTTTAAAGCGATGGTTTGAGTTCCACGCCAATTCAAGTTGATTTTGGCAGGAAAAATAGCTCTTTCCGATGGCACTTAAAAGAAAAAAGTCAAAGGATAAGTATTTTGCAAAAAATGCAACTAAAAAATTTAAAAATTCGCATATTTTACATTTTTTGAAAGTTTGCACAATTATATTTTTATACTGTGGATATATTATAATCTACTATCTAATATTTAGACAGAACACGGTATGCTCGTTTTAGTCATGCAATAGCAGGGCGAATGGTTTTCTCGTGTGAGAGTAATAAGTGGCCAAGGTTTGAAATGATTTAAAAAAGTAAATTTTTTACGATGAATTTACACGACATTTACAACCGGAAAAAATAGTTAAAAACTTACCTTACTATAGTTGGAAAGAGAACAAAAAGTTGTCTATGCTTACAAATTTTCAACTGATATGGTCCAATTTCAAAGTTGCGGGTTTTTATGGTTTTCCGTACAAACAGAGTAATGTATTGGGTTTAATGTGCTCTGCCTACTTGCGTTTTGGAAGTTATGAAAACAAATTTTGCGTAAGCTCGTTTGAGACCCTACGACGTACACACCAAATTTTATAAAAATTAGAAACTGTCGAGTGGGAACGATTTTCAAAATTGGACCACTTGACAATAAACATCGAATGGCCCTTATGCATGTGAAACAGGCTAAATGACCACAACAGTGGATAAAGTAGTGTATTTGGAATCAATGTACATATATCGCTTTGACAACTTATGGAGAGGTTTTCATACATCATTAAAATCTACGAGGACCACGGATAAACTTTCAGCGGCTGCCTCGCCTATATAAATTTGCCATTTCATTTTGACTCGTATGTATGTATCACCGCTAATACATTATGTACATATGTAGGCGCATTCCTATTGGTATTAATCGTCTTTGCTTTAGTATTTTCATCAGTTTTGCGTATAGGTAAATTCTTAAACTTATTTTTTGTTGTTATATGCTATCGTTATTGTTGTTATTGTTGTTGTTGTTGTTGTGTTCGCAGGATAATTCTATCTTTCATTTAGCTTACATTTGATGTTACTGTGCTCATGCGTACTATGCGATGCGATCGAGCGACAGAACAGTCTCTTCAGACATTTTTTCCACATTCAGGCGTTTTTTGAACTAAAACTTCGAGACGTGGAAAAATTTTAGGCTTGGTTCACATTATGACAAATTTTAGTAATGCAAAAATGCGTCCTAGAAGGGCTGGCATTTTAGATCAACAATGGTCTGAAACACCGTTTGGGTATGGGTAGAATCCGGAACCAGGACCAGGACAAAATGGGTAAAATCCGGACAATAAATCAGGACCAGGACCAGGACCGGACTCAGGACAAATGGGTAAAATCCGGTCAATCAATCAGGACCAGGACTAGGACCGGACTCAGGACAAATGGGTAAAACCCGGACAAACAATCAGGACAATGAAAAGATCAGGACAATGTATTAGATATGTAGGGTCGGACTCACACCTGAGCGTGGGTGGGGGTATGGGGGGTATGCACCTCCCCCAGAATTCAATTTTTTAAAAATTTTTTTCATTTTTTTCGCAATTTTTTGATGGCACTGATTATTGGCCAATGTTGGCCCTGAATTTTTCAGTTAAAGGCCAATATTGGCCAATAACGAGTACATTAGGGGCCAATATTTGCAAGATTTAAAATTCTTAAAAAGTTTCGCATCTGTGAGTTTCGAACCCCGTACTTTCGTGTTGGTAAACTCACGCGCGCACAATGCGCCATAGGGTAAAAGACCTAACGCGGAACACGCTTTGATTCTATGAGCTAGCACAACAGATCTGTTGGTGCTATTGACTTAAAACTCCACAGATACATAAAGCAACCATTACTTGAGCTATACCTGAAAAACGAAAGCCACGCGCTCGCCATTCGGGTGGCGCGGGCATTTTTTAAAAACCCACTCAGAGTGTTCCGTGTTAGGTCCGATTCGGACCTAACACGGAACACCTTTCTTTTTTGAGAAAAAAACGCACAGAAACGTATCTGGGTGGCGAATTTTATGTGGTGAGGCCATGAATAGTTCATAACAAAATAAAAGCAGCAAATTATTCAATCAAACCCTATTATGAGAAGAGTTATAGGCCTGCTAGAAAGGACACTTTTTCTCAAAAAAAACTGCGTCGGCTCCTCCATTGAAAATTGACAAAATCCTGGTCTGCTGCTGAAACAAACGAGTCCGATTTTTTTAATCAACCAACAAAAAGACCCAGCAATGACGTATCTGACAACCGATTGGCACGCCAAGCTAAAACCGAAGTTTTTTAAAAACAAACTTGGGTGTTCTTGATAGGTCCGAATTGGACCTAACACGGAACACCCGAGGGGGTTTTAAAAAAATGCGTCAAATGATGCCTCAATGACTGGAAAAGTCAACAAAAATGACGAGATGATCAATGTTAATGACAGATTAAATCAAATGCACAACAATTTTGGAGCAAAAATCAGATCTGGAGTCACGGCCAACCGGTCAAATGCACAACGAATTTTGGAGCATAAATTAGGTCATTGATCGCAGTCAACCGGGGCAAGGCACAAATTTGCAAAATAAGTTCTCCTCAGCATTTAAGTCATCGGGCAAACAGGCTTCACAGATCCAACTGGAGCAGCTTTCACATTTAACCCAATCATCAGACACGTCGACACGTTGTCATCCCAAAACTTTTTGCAATAAGCGCATTCGAATTCAGGATCAGACTCTTCCTCCTCTTTAGAGGATCCAGCTTTTTTTTTTGTTGATTTTCCTAAAATTTTCTTTATCCTTTGAACGGTCTCATCTGAATTTAGAAATGGGGAGGCCATGACCGCACAAAAAATGAACAGTTTCAATTAGCTGCTTTCTTCATCTGACGTGAAAACAGTAGGATGGCCAGGCTTAGTAGAGATGCGAATAGATTTTAAATGTGCATGCAGTGTGGTCAGTGGAATGTTGAATAATCTTGCTGCTTTTCTGAGGCTCAATTTTCCAGATTTAACTCTCTTAATGCCTTAGGCAGATTACTAAGTGAATAGCTTTGGTAATTATGTTTGGCGCTAGACATTATTAAATAACCTGAAAAAGAAATAATTACTTAGACAGTCATATATACATGTAAATTCGAATCAATAATAGGTACAAAAACTGCTAAAATATACGACACAATAAACTATACATTTTACAGTGACCTAACATGGAACAGGTTGGTGTTCCGATGCTAGGTCATATGAGCATGTTTACAAAGCTCAAAACTGAAGCAATATGGAATAATAAAACCAAAGATTTCTGAATCAGCACATGAAATAACCTAGAAAAAAGTGGAAAGATGACTTCTGTGCTAAAATTAAAGTTAAGTTTTTTTTACAATTAAAACCGTAAAAAATTAAAAAATCTACTGAAACAGAGACCGTATTACCAAAATCATACAGTTTGACCAAAAACATGTTTTTAGGCAACTAGAAGCTCTAGTTTATCATTCGGGTAGAAAAAGTTTGAGCTATCATCGCACAGGGTACAGTAAAAGTGCTTTGACAAAGTGTAATTCTGTGGTTAGGATACCGTTCCGGGTTAGGTCGTTTACCCTACCAAAATTGTGAACAGAAATCAGAAGAATAATACTATTGCTATCTCTTAAATCAAGTGAAGAACACACATCATTTTTTGAAAATACAGTAAATAATGATAAACATATGTAGAATAATTAGAACCTGCTGGAAAATACTATTTACATTCAAGTAAATGTTAAAGAGAATTTCAACCTACCGTAAAGCGTAAGATATCACACGCCGAATTCAGCAGGACCAGAATTAAGTATAGTCTCTTTCGTTTATTGAAAGCTCCGCAGAATTTAGTCCGCATAAACCAGGCTACAAAAGTGACTTATAAGTATATACCAATATGATGCAGTCTTGCCTCTTAGCAGTATCAAAGATCACAACTCAATATTCTGTAGAATATACCTATTTGCTGTCGCTTAAGTATAAAACACTTTGTACATAGCCACTTTAAACTTTTCAAAACCCTGATCAAATGAAACACTTCAGTATGTGTAGGTACCTGTATATGTACCTATCGTCCTGCTACATAGGAAGTAACCTCTACCTAGCTATTTGAAATCGCATACTGACATGGCATTAGAATATTTATGCACACATGTACGTACATATGTATTTATGTAAGTACATATGTAGGATTTTGCAATACGTAAGGCAAACCAACGACAATTAGAAATACCTACCATACAATTCAAACTACATAGGCATAAAAGATAGGATTAGTATCATTCTTCAGAATAAGTATCATTAGTATCATTCTTCAGATAGCATTAGTATCATTCTTCAGAATCTTGATCACAGCTTGCTATGGCGGGTGTGCATGCGCGGAAGTTAATCAACACGAAAGCATGGGTTTGAAACTACAGTTGTGAAGCTTTTAAGAATTTTAAATCTTGCAATATTATCCCTTGATGTACGCGTTATTGGCCAATATTGGCCTTTAACGAAAATTCGGGCCAACATTGGCCAATAATCAGTGCCTTTTTTGATGCCAATGGATAGTGCTCTATGAGAAACGTCGAAAAATGGTGTTTCTTTTGCCATACCACCATTTTTAAGGCCATTTTTTGACCTTCAAAATTTTTGCACCCCCCAGAATTTTCTTGCTTCCACGTATGGTCGGACTGGCCAGGACCAGACAAATTGGGTAAAATCTGACAATCAATCAGGACGATGAAAAGATCAGGACAATGTATTAGATATGTAGGGTCGGACTGGCCAGGACCAGTGATCGGACTGAGGGTACTTTTGACCCTCAGCCTCGGCCGAGGCCGAGGCGACTTAAATCCTTGCCTCGGCCGAGGCCAAGGCCGAGGCCGAGGCCGAGGCCGAGGGAAATGCCGAGGGTCAAGCTTATAAACCTATACCTATAAATAGTACTCTTAGAATATTTTGTATGTACATGAGCTATAGAATAATCGTAATATTTAACACTTTATCGAACTAAAATAAATGTTTATTGGTGTTGGTCAGAATTTTTATTCCAATCTGATGAGGCAGATAATTCATCATCGAAATCTAGATCATCTGAATCAAAGTTAGCCTCATCTATTTCTCCTTGTTGTGCTATCGCGTTATCGTCGTCGTCAGCCTTCATCAGATTCTTTTAAAGTCACACTATTATAACCAACTGCTTTGAGATTGTGCTTTACAAAAAAGAGTCTTTGAACGTTTTATGGTAGCAGACGAATGCGAGAATTACTGTACTTTCTGATCCATCCAGTAGCGGGAGGGGGCGGTATACAAACTTTTCCAAAAAGTCAAAAACAGACCAAAAATTTGCCCTCAACGCGCAAAATAGCATTTTTAGGTGTTTTACATTGTATACTTTTACATAGAAATCACTTTTGAAGTCATATTTTTCTTGAAATTTTAGAATTTTCGGACAATTTTGTGCAAAAAAATCATTAAATTTCTTAGACTTTAACAAAAATCTGCGCGAAGCGCCGAGAAATTCGCAAAATTAAGGCGGATAGACGTCTAGAAGCGTGATTTACTGCTTGATTTCCTGTATTTATAGCATTTGATGCAAAACATTGAAATTTTTTTTATTGAAAATAGAAGAAAACTAATGCAAAAATAGCTGTTTCTGCTGTTAAAATTGTTTTGAAACCTACATGAACAGAAAAGGGCTTCCAGGGCCCGGTTTCACCACAAAGCTACGAGTTAGGAGTTACGGGTGACGGTTTCATGAGTACGGGCTACGAGTGGTACAAATTTCCATTTCACCAAAAACTGAGATTTACGAGCCACGGGCTACAAGTTACGAGTTCTACGTGTACTTTTCACGAGTGTTTTTCACGAATAACGACTGGGCGGTTTCACCAGATATTACGATCGAATGTTACGAGTGAAAAGATTCGTGAATTTTGTAATATTATCACGGATCAAGAAGAGGTCCATAGGACTCGTAAAGAAGTGGCAGACTAGTGCGTTTAATAGTTTTCTGGTTTGTTTTTTCTCAAATTGTTTCACTTTCGTGCACAAACCTAAATAATACATATATTGGCAGTAAATGTAAAGGGTAAGAAGATTAGCATTAAAAAATAATAAATTTTTCAAAAAATGTTCTAGAGAAATCCCATAAAATTCGATTCTTAAGCTGCATTCTTGAGTAGTAATTCGAAATTTTATTTCTTTAGCCCTTGTTAGTAATGTTCGCAGCTTTTTTATGAAAAATATTACAATCACTTAGACATTTTGCATGAATTGCGGAAATCGGACATTTTTGATTAGATTTCTGAAAATTAGAATTTCGATCGCACTTCCTTCGGAAAAGAGCCGACTGGTTATTTTATGTACGTATTAATGACAACTAAGAATGATTTGTTAAATTTGAAAATTGAAATAATACACTGTGATATACTTTTAGCTTCGTAATGTCTCTGAATCTGATTTAATTGATTTTGTTTATAAATTATAATAGTAATAATAATAATAATAATAATAATAATAATAATAATAATAATAATAATAATTATTATTATTAATTATAATAATAATAATAATAATTATTATTATTATTAGTTTTAGTAATATTATTATTATTATTATTATTATTATTATTATTATTATTATTATTGTTATTATCGTCATTATTACTATTACTAATATTATTATTTTCGCTTTTATTTAAAGTTATATATTTTCTGAGAAGCTCATTAATTCTTGTTGACTAAATCCCAAACATTTCTTAACACTTGCTATGTTTTTCTATCGAGCGGCATAAAATCTGCAATTAATTACATAATTATGCTGTTTAAAACAGAGACAATGACTAACGAAGAATGTCATACGCAACAGAAAAGATATACATTTTATTACGAGTACTCGTAAAAGGTCCAAAAGTACTCGTAAAAAATGAGTTTTTATGAGTCCTACGGAAATCCTGCTGAAACCCTCGTAATGACGAACTGTTAACCCATCGCTCGTTACGCATAACTCGTAGTCGTAATTTATAACTCGTAAAAAGATGGTGAAACCCAAATTTCCCGTAAAACGGAAGTCGTGGGACTCTTAGGAGTCGAAACTTATGGTGAAACTGGGCCCTGTCACCAAGAAAGTAAATAAATGTCATTAATAGGTATCATTTGCGCGCAGCGCCGGAAAAATTTTCAGAAATTATGGTCACTGACGACCAAAAATCATTGCGAATTGCATATCCATTCCTCATCTCGCCAAATATTTTGGCCAATGGGGAGCGGCTGCCCCCTTAAATCCGCCTCTCTGCATGTACAACTGTACTTTCCGATCCATGTAGCAAAAAGACGCTTTTGGTTGTACAAATTATCATTGTGAAATTCAACGCGAAGCGCGAAAAGTCTTCGCGATTATTCTCACATTTTATTTCGAAAGGGGCACTTTCCCCAATCCCCCTGTATACCAGCCTGAGCTCTACGTTAGGGTTAAAATAAGAACTATATGCTATGCAGGAAGGTCGGTAGGATACTTAATCAGTGATACTGATACACAAAACCTCTAAAATAAAAAATAATTCATGACAATGCGGTGGAAGAATAGAAAAGCTGTGGTGAATGAATGACAGACAAATGTTCAAAAACTCCTTTTTGTAAAGCATATCTCAAAGCAGTTGGTTATAATAAGTGTGACTTCAAAGAATCTGATAAACGATGACGACGACGATGATGCGATAGCACAACAAGGCGAAATGGATGAGGCTAACTCTGATTCAGATGATCTGGATTTTGATGATGAATTATCTGCTTCATCAGATTAAAATCAGAATTCTGGCTAACAACAATAAACATATAAACATTTATTTTAGTTAGATAAAGTGTTTAATATTACGATTATTTTCTCTGCACTGTACTTTCCGATCCATGTAGCGAGCATGAGGAATAAAAGTTAGTCATCATATGAATATCAATTGGCACTTTGCTGTATGTAACTTGGTGTAACCGGGTACGCGCCTTAAACCATAAGAAAAGCCAATAGGTAAGAAACAGCCTGTGTACCGCAGATGCATTCTAAATAGTTAATATTTAACGGATATATTAAACTTATTCAAATTTGATTTTAACCCTCGGCGCCTCGGCACTTTTCAGCTTCGCCTCGGCGCCGAGGCCGAGGCTCCAAAAACGCCGAGGCTTGCCGAGGGCCGAGGCCGAGGCCGAGGCCTCGGTCCGATCACTGGCCAGGACCAGACAAATTGGGTAAAACCGATCAATCAATCATGACAATGAAAAGATCAGGACAATGTATTAGATGTATAGGGTCGGACTAGCCAGCAGGCACGTAGCTGTGGGGGGACTGGGGGGTACGGACCCCCAAAATTCAGAAAAAACGGAAAAATAGGACTTTTTACATTATTTTGTGCTATTTTTGGCTTGGATCCCCCAAAATTGGTGTTGGTCCCCCAAAATAGGAGGGCCAGCTACGTGCCTGCTAGCCAGGACCGGACAAAATGGGTAAAATCCGGTCAATTAATCAGGACAATTGGAGTGGGGTAGTTCCAGAACTAAGCAAGGGTGCCCAAAGGGGGCCTGATGGGGGTTCACAAGCGCCACTGGGGTTTAAAACCGCTATCAAGGTCCATGAGCGCCACCAAAGTCCTGGCTAGCAGGCATGTAGCTGGCCCTCCTATTTTGGGGGGACCAACACCAATTTTGGGGTCCAAGCCAAAAAAGCGCAAAATAACGTGTAAAAAGTCCTATTTTTCCGGTTTTTTTCCGAATTTTGGGGGGTCCAGACCCCCCCATCCCCCCACAGCCACGTGCCTGCTGGCTAGTCCGACCCTACGTATCTAAATACATTGTCCTGATCTGTTCACTGTCCTGATTGATTGTCCGGATTTTACCCAATTTGTCTGGTCCTGGCCAGTCCGACCCTGCATATCTAATACATTGTCCTGATCTTTTCATTGTCCTGATTGCTTGTCCAGATTTTACCCATTTGTCCTAAGTCCGGTCCTGGTCCTGGTCCTGATTGATTGTCTGGATTTTACCCATTTGTCCTGAGTCCGGTCCTGGTCCTGGTCCTGATTGATTGTCCGGATTTTACCCATTTTGTCCGGTCCTGGTCCTGGTCCTGGTTCCGGATTTTACCTTTTCCCACACCATTTTTTTCTACTTTTTGGTCAATTTGTCAACCAAAATTTTGAGAAATGGAAAAATTTTGGGCTTGGTTGGCATTTGTGGAAAATTTTTGTAATGTTAAAAATGCGTTTTAGAGAGCTTAAACCTAAAAATTTTTAGCGCTTCGCGTCGAATTAATTTAATTGTTAGGCATTCGTGTAGCTGGTTCACATATGTATTAACATAGTCATATTATAAGGGCGTATGTGTGCGGTCGATAGCATCTGAGGAAACTAGAGAAAGTTGCTGGCAGTCGGATTCGAAACGTGGACCCCTTGCTCTAAAGTCCAGAACCATAACCAATCGACTAACACTGGTTAATTTCGATAAAGATTGCAAGCTATTCGTGATGTTTTGCTGGTTTACCAGCTGATTAGAGCTTAGACTTAGTATCATGGACTGACCAAAATGTTGGTGCCAGCGTTTAAAATAAGCCTGAGTAATGGTATGTGACAAGCGGAGCGAGCGAAGCGAGCAACGCGAGTTGCATCCCATTGCTTAGGCTTATTTTAAACGCTGGCACCAACATTTTGGTCAGTCACATGAATCTACTGGAAAAATCTGATGACTGCCTTATTTGTTTTCGACTTGACTCAAATCAAACCAGTTAGGTGGCAGCTTTCACCAGATAATACTTGCTGTATAAGTACTTATAAAGTGGCTATCTTAATACATATGTGAACCAGCTACACCAATGCCAATTGTTACTTATTATCAATCTTTAAGCTGTGCCGCGCCAATTGCAGCATTTTTATCAACAATCTGGTCAAGAACTTCACTACGATTGAAAATCTTTATCTCTCTGCACGGATTCACTTAGTTTTTGTAATGCAAAAATGCGTTTTAGAGAAGTGAAATTGCAAAAAGTTTTTGGCGCCGAATTGATCTAATTCTTTTTTGTTATTAATCATTAAGCCGCTACCGCGTCAATAGCAGCATTTTTATCGACAAGTTGATCTAGAAATTTACTACGATTGAAAATCCTTATCTTCTGCACGGATTCGGTAGGTTTTTGTAATGCAAAAATGCATTTTAGAGAAGTGAAACTGCAAAAAGTTTTTGGCGCCGAATTGATTTAATTCTTACTTGTTATTGATGTTTGAGCTGCTGCGGCGCCAATCGCAGCATTTTTATCAATAATCTGGTCCTAGAACTCCACTACGATTGAAAATTCTTACCTTCTGCACAGTTTTTGTAATGCAAAAATGATTTAGAGAGCTAAAATTTCAAAGTTTTCCTGGCGCTTCGTGCCATTTGATAAATTATAGTTTCAATTGTCAAAAACGACTTCAGAATTGGCTAAAATGCTTTACTGAAGGGAGGAAATTCAAGTTTCAACATAAATAACGTAACACTGATCGTGATATTTCTTGTAGAGCGCGAAATTTTTGTACAAAAAGTGCATCAAACACCGCTATTGCATGTGTACATAAGATTTTCTTCCTAAAAAACACTGATTTTTCAACACAGGCGCTCTATTTTAAACGTTTTTAGACCTCCCAAAAAACTTGGAAAAAAGTCGGAAAAAGTGGAAAAAATTTTGGGTTCGGTCTATAATGTCAACCAAATCGATGGGAAAAAACGGTGGTCTGAAAACGCTCGATTTTGACTAAAAAGAGTAAATGCGAGAAATTTCGGGCGCTTCGCGCAATTTTTGTGCGTCGCACCTATGCCTGTATCCAGGATTTTGTTTCGAGGGAAGAAGGAAGACCAAAATTTTTTTAAAACATGAGGGGGGCCGTAATTTTAATTTGCAAATTTTGCTACCCGACACCGTTTTTTCCCCACTTTTTGGTCTATTTGTCAACCAACATTTTGGGAAATGGAAAAAATTTTGGGCTTGGTTGGCATTTGTGGAAAATTTTTGTAATGTTAAAAATGCGTTTAGGAGTTAAAACTTCAAAAATTTTTTGGTGCTTCGCGCCGAATTGATTTAATTCTTACTTATTATTAATCTTTAAGCCCAGCCACGCTAATTGCAGCATTTTTATCAACAATCTGGTCTGGAACTTCACTACGATTGAAAATCCTTAGCTTCTGCACGGATTCATTTAGTTTTTGTAATATAAAAATGCGTTTTAAAGAGGCGAAACTACAAAAATTTTTCGGCGCTTTGCGCCGAACTGATTTAATTCTTACTTGTTATTAATTTTTATGCTGCGCCGCGTCAATTGCAGCATTTTTATCGACAATTTGATCTAGAACTTTACTACGATTGAAAATCCTTATCTTCTGCACGGCTTCGTAGTTTTTGTAATGCAAAAATGCGTTTTAGAGAGGCGAAACTACAAAAATTATTCGGCGCTTCTCACTGAATTGATTTAATTCTTACTTGTTATTAATGTTTAAGCCGCGCGGCGCCAATTGCAGTATTTTTATTGATAATCTGGTCCTAGAACTCCACTACGATTGAAAATCCTTACCTTCTGCACAGTTTTTGTAATGCAAAAATGATTTAGAGAGCTAAAATTTCAAAATTTTTCAGCGCTTCGCGCCATTTGATAAATTATAGTTTTAATTGTCAAAAACGACTTCAGAATTCGCTAAAATGCTTCACTGAAGGAAGGAAATTCAAGTTTTACCATAAATAACGTATACTGATCGTGATATTTTTGTAGAGCGCGAAATGTTTATACAAAAAGTGCATCAAACACCGCTATTGCATGTGTACATAAAATTTTCTACCTAAAAAACTGATTTTTCAACACAGGCGCTCTATTTTTAACGTTTTTAGACCTCCCAAAAAACGTGGAAAAAGGTCGGAAAGAGTGGAAAAAATTTTGGGTTTGGTCCATAATGTCAACCAAATTGCTGGGAAAAACGGTCACCCGGAACCTTTAGATATAATAACGATGAGAATCCAATCAAGGATGGCCGAAAACCAATCCTAGAAATTAAGCATTTAGGTTTTTTAGTGGGTTTCTTTGCGGGTTTTTTTTAGGATTTCATATTGGATTTGTTCATAGGCATAGCCAGGATTTTCGCCAGGGAGGAATTCGAAAAGGACATACACATTTGTCGGAAATGAATAATGGGCTGAAACTACAGAAGGGAGCATACCAATGAAGCAGAAAAAGAAAAAAGGCGCAGAAAGCTGCTTGAAATTTTAGAAACTTTAAAAAAATTTCATATTTTTTGCATGTTTTTTTCGGTTTTACCTGATTAGATATAGGTGCGAAAATTTAAGTTTTTGCTTCTATTATATAATAATAATAATATTATGCTTAGGCTTAGGCTTAGTATATCTGAAAAAGTGTTTTAAGCTGCTTAGGTCGAGGTCGCTCCCGCTTGGGTTGATGTATAGATGCTTAGGGCATTTCTCTAGCTGGTTCACATATGTATTAACATAGTTGGCATTGGTGTAGCTGATTCACATATGTATTGAGATAGCCACGTTATAAGTACGCATACAGCAAGTAGTATCCGGTGAAAGCTGCCACCTATCTGTTTCGAATCGAGTCAAGTCGATAACAAATAAGGCAGTGCTTGGATTGTTTCTGTAAAGTCATGTGACTGACCAAAATGTTGGTGCCAGCGTTTATAATAAGCCTAAGCAATGTGATGCAACTCGCGTCACTCACTTTGCTCGCTCTGCTTGTCGCATCCCATTACTCAGACTTATTTTAAATGCTGGCACCAACAGTTTGGTCAGTCCATGATACTAAGCCTAAGCCTAATCTGCTGGTAAACCAGCAAAACATTACGAATACCTTGCAATATTTATGGAAATTAACCAGTGTTAGTCGATTGGTTATGGTTGTAAACTTTAGAGCAAGAGGTCTACGTTTTGAATCCGACTGCCAGCAACTTTCTCTCGTTTCCTCAGATGCTACCGACTGCACATATACGCCCTTATATGCCTATGTTAATACATATGTGAACCAGCTACACGAATGCCACATAGTCATATTCATAGGTGCACAAGGTCAGGGTCGGCCGGGGGGGGTAAAATCTCAGAAAACCAAAACAGTAAATTTAGCGTTCACAAATTTTCTGTTGTTTAAACGACCAAAATAGTCAAAATAGCCTATAAAACGTTTTTTCGTAATAATTTAGCATTTTAAAGCATTTGTAGTCCATGTTGACTGCATTACATCACTTTTAACACTAAGAAATACAGAAATTAATCAATTTTTAGCGTTTTTTGGGTAAAAAGTATATAAAAGTACTAATCCGTGGCGGAGCGCCGGAAAATTTTTGACATTTTTACTGATTTTGATGTCAAAAATGATGCAGAACAAGACCTGTTTGCTCAAAATCGCCGGACAGTACCGGTCTAGCTGACCTCTCAGGGGGATAATACCCCCCTCACCCCTATGTGCATGTGTGGTCATATTATAAGGGCGTATGTGGGCAATTGGTAGCATAGGAGGAAACGAGAGAAAGTTGCTGAAAGTCGGCTTCGAAACGTGGACCTCTTGCTCCAAAGTCCAGAACCATAACTAATTGACTAACGCTGGTTTATTTCAATAAAGAATGGAACTTATTCATAATTTTTTGCATTGGTTTATCAGCTGATTAGGCTTAGGTTTAGTATCATGGACTGGCCAAAATATTGATGCCAGCCTTTAAAATAAGCCTGAGTAATGGGATGCGACGAGCAGAGCGAGTGAAGTGAGCGACATGAGTTGCATCCTATTACTTAGGCTTATTTTGAACGCTGGCACCAACATTTTGGTCAGTCACATGAATCTACAGAAACAATCTGAGCACTGCCTTACTTGTTTTCGACTTGACATAAATCGAACCAGTTAGGTGGCAGCTTTCACCGGATACTACTTGCTGTATACGTACATATAACGTGGCTATCTTAATACATATGTGAACCAGCTACACTAATGCCGCTTAGGTCGATGTATAGATGCTTAGGTCGACGTAAATTGGGTATCTACATGTGATTCTACATTCCGCTGTTTGAATCTTCAAATATAAGTCGAAATCTTTAACTCGAATGAAGAAAAATATATCAAAAAAATTGGAAAAAAAGTTTCGAAAAATCTTAAACATGTTTCTGCGCCTTTTTCATCATCTGACTTAAAGATTTCAACTTAAAACACCGTAAAAACAGAATTTTTGGCAAAACTTAAAAATGTGTGAAATCATGGAGAATCCCGAAATTTTTTCAGAAGAGGGAAGGCGGAGAATTTCCTCTTCTCCCACTGGCTGCGCCAGTGGGTTTGTTGGTCAAAGCTATGCAGATTATGCAGGTAGGTATATTAATTCATTAAGTGCAAGGCATAAGTTGAGGCAAAAATCGTTCTATTTAAGTGTAAAGACGCCAAAACAAAAACATGTTGATAACCTAGAATACACGAACTTACATTTTTGTCGCATAACAGCGCCTTAGCATGCGGTTCGTCAATGTTTAAGTTTTCTCAGACGTTTTCAAGAATGGACGAATTTTCTGCGAAAAATTGAGGAAAATTGACTTACAGTTAGGTTTTGAATGACGAATAGACACTAACAACTTTGTTGGAATAAGCCTGAAGTCCCACATTTTCTGCTTTCTGATACAATCAAACATAGGTCTTGGGAATCTATGTAGGGAATTTGAATTGGACATCACAGAATCCTAAAACCCCTGAATTAGATTGGCGATTTTTTGCAATTTTGCCCTGTCAGAACCCAAGAATTTGTTGTTTTCCAGTGCCCATGTGATATTAGATATTTATATCCATATATATCGTTGCTTATCAGTAGCGACTAGTGCTCATAACAAAGATCTAGTAGTTACCTATCCGCCAGAACCATTACTAATGTGATGCAGAACGCACTCCATTTAAGTCTGAGCCTAAGCTTTCAATTTTTTACACTTTTAATTTGAATCTCTTTGACGTGAGCGAAGGTGAAAAAACTAAATCAAGAAACCCAAAAACCCAAAATCCAAAGGTTTTTGAAACCCAAAAACCACAAAAATTTAAAATCTTAAAAACCCAGGCCTTGCCGAACCTCACACCACACGGCTTTTTATCGACTTAGCTCTAGTTGGTACCAAGTTGAATCAAGTTATACTATTTGTCTTGCCCAGATGTGAGTGTTTGACACTGGACGGAGTGTTTCAGGTTCATATTTTGTACATTGCTGCCTGGTTCCGTGGCCATATAGAATTCGAATTCATCTACTGCCGTCATGTCTCATAACGGCTTTTTGTTAGCCAATAGCGCATCTATGTCGACAGAGGACGAAGACTTCGTCGATGAGTTGACTAGTGCCGCTCCGTATATGACAGTTAACACACATTCTCACCAGCAGCAACAACAGCAGCTTGTTGATTGTCATGTACGTGTTTTGACCATACAGTACGTTGCATTACATATAGCATTATGATGAAACGGGTCCCTAATTTCAGTTTATCTGGATACGGATCCTAATTTTTGCAACTTCCAGATCGATTATATATACATTTAATCAAGTACAAAAAGTTGCTTTAAACCAGTTTTATGCGGATTAGTCATTACTCGATAAAATTATTAATACCCTTTTCGACCTTTAGTACTCGGATTCTTGATGAAATGAAGCTACTGAGCTAAGACTAATGACCTTAGTGATATCATCTCTGACATGATTAGTTTGTCTTAATTGAATAATGAATTACTGCACACACGATCAGTTAAAGTTCTTGACTAACTACGTTTTGGTTTTGTTTTATAACTTTCCTTGTGCAATTCTTCTTTCCGAGTCATGCCTTTCGACTCAATAATATATTAAATAATCGAACTGGTTAGCATGCAGCTGAAATTAATATTTCGGATTTATATTCTACTAGATTTGTACTTAGAAAGTAGAAACGATTAGTTTTTATAACGATGCACAAGGTTGTGATCAGCAGGGGTAAAATATTAGAAATCTAGGACAGCAAATTTAGCGATCACGCTTTTTATGCCAGTCGAATTATGAAAATGGTTAAAATAGCCTATATAAAATGCTTTTCCATAGTTTATACCTAATTTTTTATGCATTTTTAGTTTGTTTTGACTGCATTATATCGCTTTTAACAATAAAAATATAGAAATTGATTAATTTGTCTAGAAATTTTGGTTTTTTATAGATCCTTGAGACACAATTTGCACGCTTTCTGAGTAAACAGCATTGATGCTTAAGGCATAGATGCACAAGGTCAGGGTGGCCAGAAAGGGGTGAAATCCGAAATTAATACGACAGTACTTATATTTCTTAGGTAAGTCAGGTCAAATCCATTGTAAAATACACTATTTTGGGCCAAATTCACTCGACAGTACCTATGTTACTCTTGGAACCGTCAGCGGGCCCTCCCTATGTGCATTTATAGTAAGCAACAGTAACCGTCTGGCTGACCCTTTAGCGGAGGTATTCTCCTCACCCCCGCCCCCTAATCTCTATGTGCATGTATGGTCTATATGTATTTGTATGGTTCTCATTTAAATGTGATACAAATATATAATAGACTAGGTCGAATCGAAAATGCTTGATAATCAAAATTTTTTGACTCGTCTAAATAGATTTCTGTTACTTTTTTGATAAAAACCAGGCATAGGTAAAAACGATAGAGAAGGTTGGAAAACAAAGCAGTAGGTATGTACAAAGTGTTCAAGCGTTTGGATGCTATTTACGTACATATGTAGGTAAGGTAGTATCTGAAAACAGGTTTTTCGAAATTCGGGATTAAACGGTGGTGCATTTTTTGAAATTTTTCTGCTTCAATGAATTTGGGCGTAGCTTACCGCATGCTTCATTTTTTATTTGCGTATATTCTTTCGTTTTTCTTTCTTTGCTTTCTCCCTTTCTTTTTTCTTTTTCTGCTTCTAGTCATCACGACGAATGATGACCTATTATTTTCATGGACAGGCAGTGCCAAATTTACTCACAATTGTTCAGAACGTCCATTGAATCTTAAATTTCGTATACATTAGATACCAATAGTTAAATCTGCTGAATATGAAGTTTATGATTAAACGATATTTATTTTAAAAAATCTGTTAGCTTAGCTTAGCGCCGACTTGTCCCATCTATTTTCTGCTAACAAAGTAAAATTGGCTGTATAGCAGAAATTCTCGCAACAAATATTTTACTGATGAATTTTCTGATCTCATTCTACTCCTCGATTGATTACAACAAATGATGACGTGTTGCCTGAAAAAATGACCAATAAATCAAACCGATGCAAAAACAGTGCATGGATTCGATTAAACGTCGGTGGTCAAACGTTTCTGACCACTAAGCAGACACTATGCAGGGACCCGAAGTCGTTTTTCTATCGTCTATGTCAGGATGACCCTGATTTGACGTCTGACAAAGTATGGCTTCGAGCATTAATATTTGCATGCTCTTTTAAGTTATGCTTACTGATCTCCCTTAGTCAGACATGTAATAGCTCTAAATTTTGAGCGGCTGGTAAACGGCTATTTTCAGGGAGGAGTAGATGACTCAGTTTTTGGTCAAAAACAGCAAAAAACGCCTAAAAACGCAAGTTTTTGCCAAACACAGGATGGGTTAGAAAATTTTGGTCTTGGGAAGATGCAGGGACGACCAACTATGACTGGGGAATATTTTCAAAATCTTAGGTTGTTTACTGACTACCAAGCAGATATATGTGCGCAGTTTACAAATCTCTAGGAGGGAGTAAAACCACCGAGTGATATCAACTCGTGCCTGGTGTTAAGAAGTAAAAAGGATGCTGAAAAGCAAAAATCATTCAAAAATGAATTTTTTACATAACTTGTAAATCACCTCGGGTTGATAGGATAGGTGAGTGCCCCACTCCTTAACTTTTCTCTATGTTTGCTTACATTGCTCGATTTTTAACAGAAAAGCGACTATTAGAATTACATCATAAATGGTCGACTAGCCTTTTTTGAGCTCTCTCTCTTTTTCCCTTCAACTCTCTTTTTGCGTTGGGCTGAGCTGGGAGACGATATTATAACAAGAAGTGATTAATGACGAAATCGCTTTTGAATAGGTTGCATGTTGCGTATCTATATTGAATTGAAATAAAATATCGTGATTTACAGGATGACTCGGGTGCCTTCATGATTGATCGCGATCCAGAATACTTTGGTCCTGTGCTGAACTACTTGCGTCATGGCAAACTTGTCATGAACAAACATATAGCTGAAGAAGGTTCGTTTTTAGCAACGCATAGTGAATCGGAAAATCTATTAATCAATTACTTCTTCACCTGTTTTCGTTTTGTCTTGTACACTGCTTACTCTTTTTCCTGCTTATATCTTGCTTTTCAATCGACTTATTTTTATGAGCGCAATTAAGAAGCTATGTATCTTTCATGATTTTGATAAAATATTAGTTGTTTCTCGTAAGTGTGAAGTGCGAAGAAGCAGCATTGTATATTTGTCTTACTGTTATTCCTACAGACAAGCCAATATGCCGACAGTTGTAATTAATGAACTGATACTACATTTGTTTCATCTTATGAAAGATTGTTTTCCTCAGCATTACCTTGTTAAATAAATAGTTTGGTAATTTTGAATGCTGGTCTCTTTTCTATTTTGAGTGTATGTTTCGAAGTTCAACTTTCTGCGCGATCCTGGCATGCAAAGTATCATATGTACATGCACGCCGTTAAAATTTCATGGAAGGGGTAAACCGAAATTTCTTGGGTGGTACGTGAGTAATTTTTCACCTACTTAATGTCAAATTTTGTAAAGTGTTTTATACTTCGTTGTATTTCATTCTTCATTAATTTTTATGGAATTTGCATGAAAACAATAACGATAAGGGCGATAAAATGAAGTGTAACATTTAAGATTTATGAAATTATGGACGAAAATTGTCAGGATAAATGAAATGGACAGTCTAATGCTCGAAAAATAAGTATATGTATGTACCTGAAATTATGCTGTTAGACGTCATTTAACGCTTTTTCATGCTTCAAGCAATAGGTTTTGGTCCAAAATGGCCAGAGGGTGGTATGCTTCTCAAAAGTCCTGTTAGAGGATACCCCAGCGTGCATTTGTGCGAAGTATGCTTCTTAGTTCTAATTTAAAAAGTCAATACGATAAGCATTAAAATGAATAAGTAGGTGGCTAGAAGTAACCAGCTGTGATGCAGTCAAAATCAATTAAAAATGCGGTCTTACTTACCTCATAAAAGCGTCCCACATATACTGTTTTAACCATTTTAGCATTTAACTAGCAAAATTAAGCGTGAACACTAAATCAACTGGTCTTTATTTCTTGTATTTAACGCCTTCCCTACCAACCCTATCCTTGCATGCAGTGTTTTTTTGTACTCGGCAAAGATTTTTCCCGATGTACAAAGACTTTTTGGGACAGTCTTTGTACATGTACAAAGATTTTTGGGAAGACAAAAATTGCAAAAAAGGTCTAAAATTCGAAAAATTTCGGCGCTTCGCGCCGGAATGAGTAATTGTGTGTTCTATATATCTTCATAATGGCAGAAATTGCATTTCAAAAGTAAAAAAGTCAAATTTTTCGGCGCTTCGCGCCGTTTTAAGACGATTCTTAGTGATTTTTGCCCTTAGAGACCTAGAAATTAGCTAAAACACACTACGAAAAGTCGAAAAACTCTGTTTTTACCACACTAAAAACGCTGCTGTACCATATTATAGTACCCAAAAATTTTGTGTGTACAAAATGTACAAAGATTTTTAGGAAGACAAAAACTGTAAAAAGGTGTAAAATTCCCAAAATTTTCGGCGCTTCGCGCCGAACTGATAAATTATTTGTCCTATATATCTTTAAAATGGCAGAATGTGCATTTAGAATGGAAAAATGTCAACATTTTTCGGCGCTTCGCGCCGTTTTCAGATAATTTTTAGTAATTTTTGGCGTCAGAAACCCAGAAATTAGCTAAAATACACTACCAAAGGTCGAAAACCCTGTTTTACCACACTAAAATCGCTACTGTACTATTATACATAGTACACAAAAATTTGCATGTACAAAATGTACAAAGACTTTTGGGGACCATCTTTGTACATGTACAAACGGACCTTGTACAAAAAAACACTGCTTGCATGTATATGATATTCGACAATGTAAATTTCTAATTAGTTGCATTGCATGTCTAGAAACGACAAAATCCAGACATACCGTTGCTTTGACAGTTACCTTGCTTGTTGTAAGCAGTGTTTTTTGTTCAAGGTCCGTTTGTACATGTTCAAAGATGCTTCCCAAAAGTATTGTACATTTTGTACATGCAAATTTTCGTCTACTATAATATAGTACAATAGCGATTTTAGTGTGGTAAAACAGGGTTCTTAGATCTCTGGTAGTGAATTTTAGCTGATTTCTGGGTTTCTGACGCCAAAAATTACTAAAAATTGTCTCGAAAGGGCGCGAAGCGCCGAAAAATTCGACATCGTTCCATTCTAAATGCAAATTCTGCCATCTTAAAGATATGTAGGACAAACAATTACTCATTTCCGCGGTAAGCGCCAAAAATTTTTGGGAATTTTACACCTTTTTACAGTTTCTGTCTTCCCAAAAATCTTTGTACATTTTGTACACACAAATGTTTTGGTACTATAACATCAGTAGCGATTTTAGTGTGGTAAAAACAGAGTTGTTCGACTTTTAGTAGTGTATTTTAGCTAATTTCTGTGTCTCTTAGGGTGAAAATCACAAAGAATCGTCTTAAAACGGCATTTGACATTTACCTTTTGAAATGCAATTTCTGCCATTATAAGGATAAACACACAATTACTCATTTCGGCTCGAAGCGCAGAAAATTTTTGCGAATTTCAGACCTTTTTTTGCAATTTTTGTCTTCCCAAAAATCTTTGTGCATGTACAAAGACGGTCCCCAAAAGTCTTTGTACATCGTGGAAAATCTTTGCCGAATACAAAAAAGCACTGGTTGTAAGTCATTGTATTTTGATAGTTTATTTTGATTTTCATGCATGAAGCTAAATTATACAGATGACAATGTTACATGTAACAGGGGCTGAGGATCCCCATCCTAAATTGGTCGTCCCCCAATCCCTCCAAAGACTAGAAAATTTCAAAGCCTCCTCCCGATTTTTTTAGGGAGAATTAATTTTTTTGTCTATCTTAGGTGCTTTTTGGCCATTTTTCGGCCGAAAATTGGAGGTCGTCTACTTAACTGGGCCTGAGGAGTTGGGAGTATGCACCCCTCCCCCCCGAGAAACCAAAATACCTCCCCCCCCGCCCAGAAACCAAAAATACCCCCAGAATTCAATTTTTTTGTTTTTTTCCCGCAATTTTTCGATGCCAGTGGATAGTGCTCAATGAGGAACGCTGAAAAATGGTAGTTTTTCCGCCATACCATTATTTTTAAGGCCATTTTTTGACCTTTGAAAAATCTTGCACCCTTAGAATTTTGGTGCTGCCCACTTATGGTCGTCTACCCCCTTCCTCGTCTGAAAATGGCCAAGGACCATACGTGGGCAGCAAGAAAATTCTGGGGGTGCAATGATTTTTCGAAGGTCAAAAAATGGTCTTAAAAATGGTGGTATGGCGATAAAAACACCATTTTTCGACGTTTCTCATCAAGCACTATCCATTGGCATCAAAAAATTGCGAAAAAAACGAGAAAAAAATTTTCAAAAATTGAATTCTGGGGGGTATTTTGGTTTCTGGGGGTAGTACTGCGTACCCCCAAACCCCCGACGCCCAGGTGTGCCAAGGACCCCGACCTAAATTACGAGCCGGTACAAGTATGTATACGTACGTTGCATTCAAACAAATTCAAATTGGAAATTTATTACCACCGGAATAAATTAGCTAACCCTGGACAAAATATTACTTTGATAGATACACGTAAGAGTTTCAACTTAACAAGAATAGACGATTTTTCCCGAAAAATTATTATCAATTTTCTGGCGTGAATTCGATACCGTTTCCGCTTTAGACCTGATGCCGGTCTAAGCTCTTCTATAAGGCACAAAATTTGAAAGCAAGCGATTTTTCAGCTAATATAACAATGCACAGTCTTAACCGAGATCGTATAGATCCTACATTATGACATATGTTTTCGGTCACGGGTTTCGTTTATAAGCTGAGCGAATACTGTAAAATATATAATATTGCATAGTACCCTTTGAAAGTCGGTCCTGTACACTAAGTATTGAAAGAAAGGATCAAAAATTACTGGTATCTAAATTAAAAATCTTTTCTTGAAGGAGTATTGGAAGAAGCAGAATTTTACAATTTGGCAGGATTGATCACTGCGTGCAAAGAACGAATCGCCCAGAGAGACGGCTTCCAGTCGAAAGTATATATGATGTGTCTTGCTTACAGACATTGCATATTGATTTGGAGGGGCAATGTGTACAGAACAGCATGGAAGTTCTTATGTTTGCCTCAGAATTTTTTTCGTACCTGCGAATTTATTTTTTAAAGCTTAATTATGGACGAATACACATCTTTTTGATGATATTCTTTCTTTCTAGGTTTGAGGAGCATAGCAATTTACAAAAAAGTGAATGATTTTGAACGAGAAATGGTGTAAAGTGGTTTTTTAGAAATTGATATTTTTTGAGCCGAAACATTTTTTGAAAACACTTCAAACAGACATTTATTTTTGTGGGGTTATGGAAAATTGAATAATCTGCGGGGTCACTCAGCAGTGATTGTCGAACTCCATTTTCTACAGATACGAACACGTGAGGTGAGAGCGGCCTTCCCCTAAGCATTTAAGAATTTTTAAAAGAAAGGATAATGCACGGAAATTACATAAAGACTTCGTATTTTCCGCTATAGAGGTATTCAAATTGTTTTCACGTAGTTCACATAGTTTCGTTGGAAAACAAAAAGATTATTTTCTTATTTCTATAAGAAGACCTCGAAAAACTGCGCTTTTGTAAGTGTATTTTGTGTAATTTTTTGTATTTATAAATATTTAATATATTCAAATATTTTTTATTTGTAATTTCAGATTTTTGTTTTCGCGGCAAAAGTTAGGAAAATGTTTATTGCATAAATGCACGTGATCAGGGAGGTGTAAAATGCTAAATTAGCAGTCAGGGAGCATACATGGGCAGCACCGAAATTCTGGGGGTCAGGATGGGGTAAATCGCCAGAAATGTTGCTAAAAATAGAATTATGGTGGTCTACACTAATCTGCGAGGGGTATTTCGACTTCTGGGGGTACAACCCCCTCACGCCCTTGTATGTCAGGGAGACGAGCAAAATCTTGAGCTTTCACTGTAATGACGCGCTTTCAAAGGTTACCGTTTCATGCTAAGGCTGCATTTCAATCATTTCTTGAAAAAATTACAGAATTTCGGCTAGATCGCTAGATTAAGAAGAGTTCCTTGACGAGAAAACACAGAATCAGGCAAGAAATTCTGTTTCACAATACTTACTTCTGAACCCGTCAGCAGGGGTTAAATACCCTCTTTCAGCCCAACCCCTGCTTGCATGTCACATGCACACTGGGAAATGGGTTTGGGCTCATCGGACTTTCGAAAGGCATACCCCATCAGGCCGTTTTGGGACCAAACATGTTGCTAGAACTATGAAAAAGCGACAAGCGACGTCTAACAGTATAATTTTAAGTACAAATACTTATTTTTCGCGCAGCAGAATGTTCAGTTTATTCATCCAGATTCCTTTCTTTCATTATTTCGTATAATTTTGATGTAACAGGTCATTCAATCGCCCTTATTGTTATTTGTTTACATGCAAGTTTAACCACAAAAATTTACGAAAAATAAAGTAGAACGCATTAAGTATCAAATTTTGACATTTAATATTTAAATGAAAAATTCATTTATCCCCCAAAAAAACTCAGTTTAGCCCCTCCCAGAACTTTCGATAGTGTGCATGTATGATGCATGTGGGCTTCATTATCATCCTTTGCAAGCTTTGTTCCAGTCTTGCTCGTATTGAAAATTGATATCTTGTTGTAAACACAACGCTGAAACATTCTTTTTTCATCTCCCATGTGCAATAACGTCGCTTCCCTGCTCATATTTTCATGCCCTAAAATTTTTATTTATTCCGGTGCTTGCTTCAGACGAAGCGCGTATACCGAGTTCTGCAGTGTCACGAAGATGAACTGACCAGCGTAGTTTCAACAATGTACGATGGCTGGAAATTAGAACAGGTAAACAATAACATTTCTAATTGGGTTATGTTGTAAATCTGTAGATCAGTTGCAGATTTCGGCCAGTATTCGCCATTTCTCGACAGATCCTGCCATAATGAAAATATATAAGTTGGTTAGGTATATTTAGTCTGAACGGAAAACGCGGCAGTTCGCTCTCATTTTTCTCAGTTTTGCCATACGTGGGCAGTAAGAAAATTCGGGGGGGTGCAAGATTTCTTGAAGGTAAAAAAATGGCCTCAAAGATGGTGGTATGGCGATAAAAACACCATTTTTCGACGTTTCTCATCAAGCACTATCCATTGGCATAAAAAATTGCTAAAAAAACGAGAAAAAAATTTCAAAAATTGAATTCTGGGGGGGGTATTTTGATTTCTGGGGGGTATTTTGGTTTCTGGGGAGGTGCATACCCCCAAACCCCCCACGCCCAGGTGTGAGTATAACGCTGTTTATTCGTTGCATTGCGCAAAAGTCTAGTGGAAGCCTTTCGCAAATGCATCTATCTATATCATTTTTGTTCACAATTCTGTTTGCACCCTAAATGGGCGTTGAGAGTGAAAAAAGGGAATATTACTCCGCCCTAAAATTTTCTTAGAATCTAGAACTGCACGGCAATTTAGGGGAAATGCAGGATAATGCAGAAAACTTTTCGAATTGAATGTGGAAAATCATCTCAGTTGTCCAGTTTTTATTTGAATTTGTTAATTTACTGCCAAAAATATTCTTGTTTAATGTAAGTTTATTTAATATGTAGTTGTCTCATATTTTCAGTAGTCCTCATAGGATGTTGTCTAAAACATTTATTTTATTCTATAAACTGCATTTTGGAATCGAGTTAAATCCTGCGTCAGTAATGGCCCTTTATGGCGTTGAATTATCGGACTCATCATACAGGGGCAGTAAGAAAATTTGGGGGAGGTCTGGTCGGGAGAAATCGCCAAAAATGCTACTAAAAATAGAATTCTGGGGGTCTACAGTAATCTGCGGGGGTTTTTTGACTTTTAGGAGGGTGCAATGCAAATCCCACGCAAACGTGTGGACTTCACATTATCTGACCATCTGAATTTGCCCATCTATGCTTTGCACCGTCCAAAGGATGCCAAATTGTGTGCATGAGGTTGAAAAAGTTTGTTCTGTGTAAAAAGAAACGATGATCTGCTACCTAGGGCACAGACTAAGTCTGATTCTGTCTCAACTCAAGGAGACATGCGCATAGCATAAACTGTATGCGGGTCAGAACCACACCTGGGCGTTGGGGGTTTGGGGGTATGCACCCCCGAGAAACCAAAATACTCCCCCCCGAAATCAAAATACCCCCCCCAGAATTCAATTTTTATAAATTTTTTTCGTTTTTTTCGCAATTTTTTGATGCCAATGGATAGTGCTTGATGAGAAACGTTGAAAAATGGTGTTTTTTCCATACCACCATTTTTAAGGCCATTTTTTGACCTTCAAAAAATCTTGCACCCCCAGAATTTTCTTGCTGCCCACGTATGGTCAGACAGAACCATAGGTGAGCAGCACCATTCTGCGGGTACAAGATTTTTCAAAGGTCAAAAAATGGTCTTAAAATAGTGGTATGCACACCTGGGCGTGGGGTAGGGTGGTTTGGGGGGGGGTATGCACCCACCCGAGAAACCAAAATACCCCTACAGAAATCAAAATACCCCCCAGAATTCAATTTTTGAAATTTTTTTTTCGTTTTTTTTTCGCAATTTTTTATGCCAATGGATAATGCTCGATGAGAAACGTCGAAAAATGGTGTTTTTCTCGCCATACCACCATTTTTAAGGCCATTTTTTGACCTTCAAAAAATCTTGCACCCCCTCCTCCCAGAATTTTCTTGCTGCCCACGTATGGTGGTATGGCGAAAAAAACAATTTTTCAATTTTTCTCACGGAGCACTATCCATTGATCCATTGGCATCAAAAAATTGCGGAAAAAAAACAAAAAAATTTTAAAAATTAAATTCTGCGGGTATTTTGGTTTCTGAGGGTTATTTTGGTTTCTCGAGGGAGAGGCGCATAACCCCCAAAGCCCCCCCACGCCCAGGATGGTCAGAAGGTGGGCAGCACCAAAATTCTGGGGTGCAAGATTTTTTGAAGGTCAAAAAATGGTCTTTAAAATAGTGGTATGACGAAAAAACACCATTTTTCAACGTTTCTCCTCGTGTACTATCCATTGGCATCAAAAAATTGCGAAAAGAACGAGAAAAAAAATTTCAAAAATTGAATTGGCTTTCTGGGGGGGGGTATTTGGCCTTCTGGGGGGTGCATACCCCCCACCACGCCCACGTGTGGTCAGAACTGAAATATTTGTAAATTTTTCTGATGAAGTTCTGAAAGGCTTACAAACCGTTTGCGGAGGCGGAGTAACATTTCTGGTTTACGCTCCTACCCTCCATAACACGTTTGTGCCAAAGAGTAAACCCAGCTTCTGCGAATTTTGGTCTTATTTAGCATATGTACATTTGCAGGTCCGTAGCCAGGATATTATTCGGGGGGGGGGGTGGGGTGAAACCTTTGAAGTCAAATCTGGAGAATCATCAGGACGTGGTCAAAAACAAAGGCATTTTTGAGCGTTTCTCGGCGAGCTCTACACAACAGTGAAAGCTAATTTCAAAATATTTTAAATTTTTCACTTTATTTAACAGGTACTTTATACAAAAATTATTCATACAAAAAATCAATCGCTCAAACCATAGATGCACCAGGTCAGGGTCGGCACCACACATGGGCGTGGGGGGTTTGGGGGGATATGCACCCCCAGAAGTTGAAATACCTCGCCCCAGAAATCGAAATACCCCCCCCCATAATAAATTTTTGTTTGCTTTTTTAGCGATTTTTTGATGCCATTGGATAGTGCTCGATGAGAAACGCCGAAAAATGGTGTTTTTTCGCCATACGAGTTACGACCACTTTTAAGACCATTTCTTTACCTTTGAAAATTTTTTCACCCCCTCTAGAAATTTTTTCACCCCCCAGAATTTCGGTGCTGCCCATCTACGGTCGGCACGGCGGGGCGTGAAATCCCTGAAATCTAAGTCAGTAAATTCAGTTTTCACGATTGCTTTTGCTGTTTTAATGACGAAAACGGTCGAAATAGCTCACATATAAAAAGGCTTTTTTAATGGCTATATCGCAATTTTACAGCATTTTTTCACATTGACAGCATTATATCATTTTTTACACTAATAAGTATAGAAATTGATAAATTTGGGAGAAATTTTGTTTTAGACTATTTTGACGCAATTTTGCGCGCTTTACTGCTTTTGTCCTCAAAAATGATGCAGAAAATGTTCCGTCAGTCCAAAATCGCCCATCAGTACCTTTTTGTCTGACCCTTCAGAATAAGGCAGAGCGGTATACCCCTCACCCCCTTTGTACGTGTGTGGTTCAAACTATGTACCTACACAACTGATTTCAATATGTGAATAGTTTCTTAAATTTTGTCTTTGTACTCAATCTTTTTGTTTTGCGCAGAAAACAACACAGAAAATCAATAGTTCTGGGAAATTTTGCGTTTACTAGTTCTAAAGTACACTAAAACCTGTTTTGGCGATCTTTTACATAAATGCATTTTGAGAATTCTTCATTTTTTTATCTTCATTTTTCGTTTTTTCCCTGTGAGGAACAAATTTTTTTAACCCCCTCCCGCCTCTTGCCTACGAACGATGAATATTCCATATAAATGAAATCATTCATGTAACGGCTCAAGGTCTAGGGTTTGGTGGTCCCCCGGCCAATTTCAGGTGGGGGGGGGGTTATTGACCTCCAATATTGGCCAAAAATTGCTAAAAAGAAACACGTAAAAACGGCCAAAAAATTAGATTTTTTTCCGAAAATTGGGGTAGGGCATGCTTGGGCAATGAATTTTGGTTCTAAAGGTACCGGTGTCCCTTTTGTTGAGGTTGGTTGGTTGGCTAGTTGGTTGGTTGGTTGGTTGGTTGGTTGGTTGGTTGGTTGGTTGGTTGGTTGGTTGGTTGGTTGGTTGGCTAGTTGGTTGGCTAGTTGGTTGTATCATTTTCTCACTTTTTCATTTTTGGGTCAAAAAATTCTACCCCCCAATCAAAAACTGTTTTTTCTGGCGCCACCCAGCTGGGGTTCTGAAGGTACCGAAGTGCCTTCTGGCGCCACCCGGTGGCGCGGCATTGCCCATCTGTGGGGGAGGGCGCGACCGACTTTGGTTGAAGGGAATTCCCCATCCCCCTCTTACGTGTATGAATGGAATATTATATTTTAAGTTACTGTCCGTGGGCAATGCGTCCTATCAACACTCGAGCGATGAACATTCCGAGTACCTGTGCGTCGTTTCCAAAGAATTCCCCGAACTGTGCAACGCGTCCGATCGACTAGGCGACGAACCACCCTCGTCGGATCGCGTCAAGAACATGGTTCAAAGGGCAAGGCGCATGTGATTGATTGACCAGGTCACCGAAACAATAAGTGACGTCATTAAATCACTGAAATATGAGACTTATCGCGAAGTTTTGGCTCGAAAGGCAAATCGCCGGATCGCAAGCAAAACTGCCGTTTGTATATTTTGTATGTAAAGCGTTGGTTGATTCTCAAGTTTATCGATAAAATGGATTACCTGTAGACTATTTCACGAAACCTCGTGCATGAAGTGTGATTTTCGGGAAAAAAGGAAATGTCTATTAAAATGGCTTTCAAGAAGTCGGCCGTAATATAAGTTTGTGTAACTTATGATATTATCGATTATCGATTATTATTGACTATTGATTACTATTCAAAATATCACGATCATTGCTTCTGTTCGAAGTGATTTTGTGATCGATTCACATCATTTTAGAAAGTGCCACTTCACAAGTTTTCGTGAATTGGACTATAGATAAATTGACTGAGGTATAGCACGTTTAAATGTCAGGAAAGACGCAAAATCAATAATCTTCAATTTGATTCATTACATTAGACTCTGCACTGACAGGCGCTTTTGTTTGAACTTGATACGATGCTCGTTGTCTCAATCTCATGACAGATCTTCAACTTTGATGACCCTTACGCTTATAATGGAAGAAGAAGTAACATCAGTCATGTTTATATAATTTACAACAATGTTTTATAATTTAGAACGATATTTTATAATTGAAAATCCAAAATTTTATTTAAAAAGTCCATCTGTAGTGTTTAATCAATAATCTTTAGAATGCCAATACATGCTCGTATTTTAGTAAATCTTTAATTGAATTTACTGTTGGCGCCTTTCTAATTTATTCATTGCTGTTATACATTTACAGTTTTCCGTGTACAATTCATTCGAACTTACTCGTATTATACTAACCTTTGCAATTAGCATGCACCTTGATGTATCTGTCATTATTATCGCGTTCACCTTTGACCTGTGTATGCTCTTCATTAGTGGATTGTGTTCCAAAGCTAGACGATCGATTCGCGATTTTATTTCGTGTTTGACAAGTAAGCTATGTGTTGGTATCGTAATTTTCTAAATTTCCTTTAAGACGCGCTCTTAATACTGCAGTATAAAAGCAATAGAATAGACAAAATCAATATGTTTTGCACAATTAGTAATTTGTTAGCGGTTTTTGCATGACATTGAATTTTTCGACTTATATTAGAGACATACTCAAAAAGGTAAATTTTTTTGCATATTTCCTGCTTATTACTGCGCTTGACGTGACGTTGCTCGTTTTCGCTGCCGACCTACATACATTACTTAACTGTGCATCATGTCTCGGCACTTTGTCCTTGACATTGTCCACTTTTGTTTACTCCCATTCTTCACATCAGAAAAAAACAAACAAAAATATAGGCGTTGTAATGAATGCATATAGTGTTGATTTTTAATAGAAATACTATTTCGGAGAGCTTCCAATTTTCTTATCCTGGTGCAACTGAATAGAAGCGCTTAATTAAAATGGTGTTGCTGAATAAAATCTCAACAGAGTGGCATGCACACGTTAGCATGGGCAGGGGGTTTAAACCTAGCAGAAGTTGAAAAACTTCCGCAAATACTGTAGACCCAGAATTCTATTATAATAACATTTTTGGCCATTTCACCCAACCAGACCCCGCAGAATTTTCTTGTTGCCCGTGCGTGATGACATTCATGTCACCATTTTCATCAATTTAAAAAATTATTGAACACGTTGTTAGGTGGACAGCTGTAATTGGTTGATATTTTTGCTTTTCTGCTCGCGTTGCGTACGTTTCTTTCAGCCTGAAGTACTTATAATCTCGCAAATTATGTAATCCTTGATCACTACTTTAATTTAAAATCCGCTTTTTTGAAAGCGCCATTTGTTTGATATGCAAACTTTTCCTTATTTTTACTATTGTGCGTTTAGGATTCGTCGCGCGTATTGTACTCGTAGTGCCAGATTAGGAAAGTGAACGCTGTTGCTTTTTGTTTAGGTAGTCGAGGAGGCTCTTTTGAATCTTATAAATATAAACCGTTTATTATCGTACTTGAGCATAGGGTTGGCAGAGTTAAGGTTTGATCTGTCTACGCATTCGCAAATGTCTTCATCGTGCATGGACAGCAACCAAATGCTGGCGGAGGCTGACTGAATGCTGCAAAACTGGCAGAAAATGGACCTACAGTACCGAACACAACTAACGACCACAACCTGCAACTCTTCCACCGGTTGTTCGGTTGCCAACCGGATGGGCACCCGGTTGCATTTTTTCACATAACACAACTTTCCACCACACATGGGCATGGGGGGGTTGGGGGGTATGCACCCCCCAGAAGTTGAAATACCCCCCTCCCAGAAATCAAAATACCCCCCCCCCGGAAATTTTTTTTGCTTTTTTAGCAATTTTTTGATGCCATTGGATAGAGCTTGATGAGAAACGTCGAAAAATGGTGTTTTTTCGCCGTACCACCATTTTTAAGGCCATTTTTGACCTTTAAAAATTTTTTCACCCCCCCCCAGAAATTTTTTCACCCCCCAGAATTTTGGTGCTGCCCACCTATGCTTTCCACACCAAGTTGGCGGATGATCAAAAGAAGAATTTCGTTAAGTGATGTGCCGACCCAACCGGTTGCGTGGCAACCAGTTGTGAATGGATGTCTAGCTGGTTGCGCCCAGACCTAAAGAATGGTTGGCAACCGGATGCATGCCAACCGAATGTGTATCGTTAGTTGTGTTCTTGACTGTACCTCAATCTGCGAGGGATATTTCGGATTATGGGAAGTCTAAAGCCCCTTATTCGCTCTTCTTCACTGTCTCACGAATGAAACTTATCCATTATTACGTTACGTAGACGACGTGCGTATATAAAGATTAGGATAATAGGGAAGCAACTACCACACATGAGGGTTCTGGTGGACCCCCAAAATTGGTACACCCCACGATTCCATTTTTGGTGCTGTTCTTGGCAACTTTGTCCCATCGGACCCCTCCAGAATTTGACTGCTGCCTATCTATGATACCTGTCTACTACCCATGTAGGTACCATAAACACGAGGGCGGCGCCTAAATTCTGGGAATAAAATTTTCCAATGGTCAGAAAAGTGTTAGGATAGGAGCGAGGCATACATGGGCAGCAGCTAAATTGTCAAAAACTCAATTCTGAGGTCTATCAACTTCGGGGCGAGTCTACCGGATTCTGTGGGCTTCAGACCACCCTTCTACATATGGAGTCAAGTGTATCCATCAAAAATTAGAAAACCGCGAAAATTTCGAAAATTCAGGTAGTGTGGTTTCTGCTATTTATTATCTAACCCTAACTTTTATTGAAAACAAGTTAGTGCGCGATGTGATCGTACATGCACAAGTTGGATAGCGACCGAAATTCCTAGGGCTCCAATGGGGAAAAATAGTCAGAAATTCAATTCGGGGGATCTATCGATTTTTTTGGGGGTCCGCCGGATTCTAGAGGGTTCAGATCGCCCAAGCCTACGTGTGGTGGACAGCACACCTGGGCGTGGGAGGGGTATGCACCCCCTAGAAATCAAAATACCCCCCCAGAATTCAATTTTTGAAATTTTTTTTGCGATTTCTTGATGCCAATGGATAGTGCTTGATGAGAAACGTCGAAAAATGGTTTTTATCGCCATACCACCATTTTTAAGGCCCTTTTTTTACCTTCAAAAATCTTGCATCCCCACCCAGAATTTTCTTGCTGCCCACGTATGGTGGACAGTCAGTAAGCTTTTCTGAAGCAGAAATGGCCTAAAGAACTACATGTAGTGTTTCACTCAAGTTTGGGCACGAATTTTAAAAACTACAGCCGACAAGCTGACAGATTGAGATCATAGCATTGATCTGATATATAACTATCGTAATCTTGGCTTACTTACTATAGTATAAATGCTAAAATGGCGTAAAAATGCAAAAATAATTTCACGTTTATTTAATAGTTGGTTAGTTTGACTTCGTAAATTTTTACGGAAAAAAAGCATTAAAACCGAATTTAAGTACAAAATCAAAAACTCATCCCTGCTGCCTAACATCTATATAAGGTATGCTATGATCCCGTTTTTCTGCTATCGTTGTACAGCCCCACTTGAAGGGTAAGTTGGCCTTTGAGTGATTCAGCTCAAAAGAGAAAGATGAACGAAAGAAACGTATGGAAATATCGAGTAATTTTGCATCGGTAAAACATTCGCGAAAGCTTGAAGCCATTTTAGCTCAATAAACCCTAATCACGAGCTCATTTGAACATTTCAGCGGAGTTTCCCTTTAATCAAAATCACTGATCTGACCACCGCCCGCACTGTCCCTAAAACTCGTGTAAACAACAAACACCACATAATTTTATTAGTCTCCACCGCCACAAAAATGAACGAAACAACTTATGCGAAAACAAGCTTAACGGTAAGACTTTTGGTAGCGCGATCGAGCGCCAGGACCACCGAATTTCTTGGGTTCGCAGCGTCTCGGATCAGCCACTAATAAACTGCGATCGTAGCTAACGAGCATATCTTTCAGAACTTTCTTGCTCTCTTCGTCCACATCTAAAATTTTTTACTGCAATCATTTATATTTTGTGTGAAAGACCTCCGAATACTTACTGGATTTTATATACAGGTAGGGAAAAACCCCTCCCTAACATAAACTTTCGAAGAAAAAAATTATATGAAAACGAAATTGCTCAAAATCATTCTAGGGTTAGAATGATCATCCGCCAAAAAGAATACAGGCACATCCGCACGTGGGCGTAGGGGGTATGCATGCACATTGCACCCTCCTCCAGAAGGCCGAATACCTCTCCCCAAAACTAAATAACCTGTTCAGAAGGCCGAATACCTCTCCCCCAAAACGAAATAACCTGTTCTTCCAGAAATAAGTTTTTGATCGCGATTTTTTGATGCCAATGGATAGTGCAACACCTGGGCTTGGGGGTATGCAATGCACCCCTAAAAACCAAAATACCCCCAGAATTCAATTTTTAAAAATTTTCGCAATTTTTTGATGCCAATGGATAGTGCTCGATGAAAAACGTTGATTTTTCGCTATACCACCACTATTTTTAAGGCTATTTTTTTGACCTTTGAAAAATATTGCGCCCCCAGAATTTTGGTGTCGCCCCCCCTCTGGATAGTGCTCGATGAGAAACGTTGAAAAATGGCGTTTTTCGCCATACCATCAGGGTTGTTAATCGTTATAACTAATAACGTTAGTTATTGGAAATTGAAGCGTAAGCGAAAAATTAGGAATAACGTTAATTTCGTTTTTTGACCTTAACATCAATGTCAGTGGATTTTAAACTGCATTTTTAGCTTTAGCACAAAATTCTCTACCAGACTGCGTAAAAAATACAAAAATGTATGAAGAATGCTATGGTGAAAAATACGTCTTAAAAATAAACAATATTTAAATAACGTTAACAGTGTTTTTTTTGCACGAGCCTCTTTGCACCGTGCAAAAAACCTCCCAAAATCCTTTTGCACGACCGAAAATTTTTTTGTACAATGTATTTAATATATAAAAATTTTCCGCGCTTCGCGCGGTAGGATACCGTAGGTTTAGCCGTTATATCTTTCACACTATGTTTACCCTGAGAAAAACGACAGATTTGCGATTTCTGTAACAAATTTTCAGCACATTTAGTAGTTTCTGCAGAAATTTAATGCTCAAAAAAATAAAATGACATATTTTTCTAGCGATTCATGTTATAAGTGGATAAATATAATAAGTCGCGCGAATCGCGAAAATTTTTTTCCTATTGTCGAGCCAGAAAATCTTAAAAATGATCAAATGTAAAATTTTATTTGAAATGTTTATCCTGAAAATATCTATAAAAGTGAAGAAATCGCGCGAAGCGCGAAAACATTATTAGGATTTTCCAAAAAAAGCACTTCGGATTTTTCACTTTCTAGCACTGAAAAATGTGTACAAAACAACACTGTAATGCTAAAATTAAAATAGGGCTTCAATCGTCATAATTATCGAAATCCTGTTTAAAAACATATGAAAGCTCTGAAAATGGCATGAGTAAAAAATGAAAAAATAGCGTAATTACCTATTAACATGACGCAGAAAACTTAATTAACAATTTGTAGGCACTGTAAAGTAAAAGAAAAACCTAATGAGTCGTTTAACCTGGTCTAGAAATTTACTACATTAGGAAAAAGTGTCGAAAAAAGGCATGGGACATCAGGCACTAGTACCGAAAATCTTTGCATTTTTTCCAAAAAGTGTTCATTTGAAACTTTTTGCGCTTTTAAACTTGGGTGACCTTTGAAAAAAGTAAAACAAGCTAAAACAAGATCCACGCCTTGCTAATTCGGTAATGAAATACGCAAAGTAGAATAAGCCTGTCTGCATCAGAAATGAAGATAGCATGAAAAATTGAATTCAGTGGGCGCGCTGGAAAGAAAATAAGATATTTTGGTGTTATCCGGCGCGAAGCGCCGAAAATTTTTGAGAATTTGATTTTGAAGAGACCTGGGCGTTCAAAAATCGACATAATTTACATTATTTTTGCCCAAATTATTCTTTGCACCGTGCAAAAATCACCAAATTTTTTCTTTGCACGGGCAGGGATCGACCGGGTACCCGGGCCCGGCCGGTCTTCAGGCATCCGGGCCCGGGCCCGGTTTTTAGGGACCGGGCCCGGGTCCGGGCCTGAAATTTTTAATTCATTTTATTTTATTATTATGCTCAATACACAGTTCGTTTTAGCTCTCACATTGCTGCCATCTTGTAGAACAAGAATAGCATTATGCAAATATGCTTGCTAAAAATAAACAGAGAAGGTCCATTACAGTATGCGCTTATCGGCTGATGCATGGCGTTTTTAAGACTAATTGAACTAACTCCAAACTTGCTCCTTTATATTTACTTATTTAGTTATTTAGTGTAGATTATATTTATTTATTTATTTATTCATTTATTTATTCATATTTATCTATTTAATTTATTCATTTATTTATTAAGATAATTATACCTTCATTTCATTCAATTCCCCTTCAAATTCATTTTTATTTTGAGTCACCTTTTTTCTCCCTTCTCAAGTTTTTATTTTTTATGCTAACTACATAAATACAATAGCCTTCTAGTAAGCATTTAAGGAAAATTTTACGTACTCTATCTGAGGCTGATATGACTTTCTGCGGATCAACATACGATGAAATTAGTAGGTTGATTAACAATTATTTTTATGGTGGAGACGCACGTGAGCATTTTAAGAGCATCGAAGAGAACGAAAAATACGCAATAGCAACTATCTTGGATCCGCGCTTCAAAATGACAGTAGCCATTAATATTTATTTTATTATTTTTTATCTGTATGAATAGAGAAAAAACGTAAAATGATTTAGAAATTCTCGAACAAGCGAAATGCACTGATAGCTAAGCAAGTGCTAACGGAGGAAGTTCGAAAAATTCTGAATCAAGGCGACAGAAATGAACCAACGGCTAAGTGTAGCAGAAAGTAAATAATACTAACAAAGCTATGTATATGTATGTGCAAATGTTTATTTCTGCTGCATTATTAAGACCCGAAAACGTTGACAAGTTGTTGTTCATCAAATATAATTTGAAAGAAATGTCCTACGATTTGTATAATTCAAAAAATTGAGTACTAGATTTGTTGAATAAAATTTGAAATCGTATGTTTATTTCATGTTCCTGCTGATAGCTTTTTCCAATTTATGCTAATTGTTTCCTACTAGGCTAACTATTTACCATTTCAGCTAAATCGCAGTACCACGGCACTGTACTATGACAGGATACTTAATTAACAGTTCAGAGTGACTATATGCTAACATGGCACCTCTATATATACGAGTACATATATAATACACTGCAGGCCCGGGCCCGGTAAAAAATTTCAGGCCCGCGCCCGGTCGTTCGCTGTGCACGGGCCCAAAAAAGTTTGCACTGTGCAAAAAAAACACTGAACGTTAACGTTTAACAACGCTACATACCATACCACCATTTTTGAGACCATTTTTTGACCTTAAAAAATCTTCAACCTCCCCCAGAATTTTGGTGCTGCCCACCTATTGGCACATCAAAGGGCGTAACCAGTCGGGAGCGCTCCCTCCCGAAAGGAAAAAAAATTTTTTTCGCAGGGGTCCCCCAAAAGAAAAAATCAAACCTATGTAGTAAATATAGAGAATATGTCAAAATGCGCCGATTTCTTGTTTTAAGTAGGTATTATTTTCTTTATAAGGCCTCGCCATTTAAATATAAAGACGGGAATCTCAAAATGTTTTGGAGCCGGTCTAGAAATGGATATTGAGAAATAAGTTACGCAGATAGGTTAAACGATAGATTTTTCATTTTCATGTTCGAAGGTTTTTTCAATTTTTTTCTATACCATGGTATAGATCTCGTCGAGAAATACTCAAAACTGCCATGTATCTCCTAAGGCCATTCGAGGTATAAGATCTTAAAAAATTTCGCACCGCCCACCGAAATAAAATCCTGGTTACGCCCAAACGTGGGGATGGGGTCGGTTTAGGGGTATGCACCCCCAGAAGGCCAAATACATCCCTCCCTCCCAGAAACCAAAATAACCCCCACTCTATTCAATTTTTTAGTTTTTTCGCAAGTTTTTGATGCCAATGGATAGTGCTCGATGAGAAACGTTGAAAAATGGTGTTTTTTCGCCATACCACCATTTTAAAGAACATTTTTGATCTTTGAAAAATCCTGCACACCGGAATTTTGGTGCTGCTAAGTGCCCACCTATGGTCACGCCTCTGGGCACATCTAAAAAACAAATTTTTTATCTGAAAAATCGCGACGCACAAGTTATTTTGCCTACAGTTCAAGCACCTGTTCTCTAGATTGCTTACTAAGATCGCTGGCATAAACATTTACAGCGACAAGATGCTGTGTAAAGCGCGAACCTCCATTTTTCATAGCACATAAGGCAGGCGCAAGGTTAAAACGAATAAACAATATGTAAAACATTTAAAAATTTCGAGAAATTAAAAAATTCATCCTTGCTTTCTTAGAAGTTTATTTTTATAATATTTTATAGTTGCTACACTAAAATCAAGCGACTACATGTACGTAGGATGTTTTAAGGGTGGGGGTCACACCTGGGTGTGGGGGAGGGTTGGGGGTATGCACCCCCCTCGAGAAACCAAAATACCCCTAGAATTCAATTTTTGTAAATTTTTGTTTCTTCGCAATTTTTTGATGCCAATGGATAGTGCTCGACGAGAAACATTGAAAAATTGTGTTTTTCGCCATACCACTATTTTTGACGCCATTTTTTGACCTTTGAAAAATCTTGCACCCCCCATTTTTTGCTGCCCACGTATGGTAGGGGTGATGAAAATTGGCGGATACCTATGTCCGGCGGTACTTTCTGGCCTTTCCGAACATGCCCTAGCCACAGGCGGGCAGCATCAAAATTTTGGGTGGGGGTGCAAGATGTTTCAAAGATCAAAAAATCGTCTTACAAACGGTGGTACCTATGGCGAAAAAAACATTTTTCAACGTTTCTCATCGAGCAATATCCATTGGCATCATAAAACTGCGAGGAAAAAATTACAACAATTAAATTCTGGGGGTTTTAAACCTTCTGGGGGGCATACCGCCTCCCTTCCCTAAAGCCGCCCCTCCACCCACGATTTTATTTTTTCTCAATTCAGTGTGAAAAGTGATGTTTTTTGGTCAAGCTTAAGACAAACGATGGAAAATTACGATCCTAAGGCGCGAAGTACCGAACGTTTTGAAATTTATCGATAAAAAGATGACAAAATTAAATTTGGTATCCTTTTTCTCAAAAAACCAAAGTAACCTCGAAAATTCATTAGATTGATTAATTTCTCTTTATTTTAGTTTTCCCTACGCCACCAATGCCTAAAGTCGTCGCCTCTTACAATATAGGTTACATTTCAACTTGACGATGTGTTTATCACTAACAGTACGTATCTCACTTATTTCATTTAATAATATCTCATAAACACATAATGATTTTGTGATAATAAAATTTTTGTCAATTTGCTTTCTCTTTCGATCAAACAAAATTTTAACCTTGTAAGTATGTATCACGGTCTACATGTACATACGAATTTGACTTTAAGAAGCATACAGAAAACTTGCTTACACTTTTGGTAATAGGCAACAATTGCTTTGGCGATGGCTTGGCGTATAGCTAAAAAATTGGGCAAGAATAAGTAGATAATAAAGGCACTATGCAGGGGTAAAGTGAAATGAAAGCACGCCAGGCGTTCTCAGGTTAAATATGTTTCTCATAACCGGTTAAAACCCCTCATGCGCAGCATGGGAATTTAGGAGGATGAAGGAGCATAAAAACATAGAAAATTTCGAAAAAATTGAACAAAATATAGTCAAAACATGAGAATTTGGCACTTTTGAGCAAATAGATAGCTAAAAACGCTTTAAAAAACACCTTTTCTACAAATCTTTAGGAGACTTTCGAAAAATCGCCAATTCTGGGCGGGGGTGAAAATTCGCGGGGGGGGGGGTTGTGAAAATTTTTCTGGAGATGGGGGATGAAACCCCTCCCAGATCATGTATGCACATAGTCATGGGGTTCGGGGTTAGACCAGACATGCACAGCGTAGGAATCCTGGGGGATTGGAATTTTAAATGCCTTTTTAGAAAAAAATGATGGGTACGCGTCAAATCCTCGTTTTACAGCGTTTCTGACGATTCTCTGTCTCTCTGGAGCATGAAAACATTGAGAAATTTTGAAAAAAAAGTCAAAACATGAGTACATGGAGAGGAGCGCCGAAAATTTGACTTTTGAGCAAATAGATGGCTAAAAACGCTTAAAAAGCACCGTTTCTACGAACTTTTATAAAATTATAAGGAACTTTCGAAAAATCGCGAATTCTAGGGTAGGGGTAAAAAATTTCTGGGGGAGGAAAATTTTCCTGGATGGGTGACCCAAGATCATGTATGATTTAGACCTCGACAATCCAATAGACCCAAAAAATGAAATGTTGACATGTTTTTTTAGAGATTGTTACCAGTTTTTTAAAACCCAGACCCCCAGATTTTGGCTGTTGCCCATGCTACAAGTTAAAATTGACATATTACATGCCTAGTCAAATAGGAATGAATTTACACTTAAATTCTACCAGACCCGAAGCCATAAATGATCTTGGAAGGGGTTTCACCACCCAGAAAACTTTTCACCACCCAGAAAACTTTTCACCCCCCAGAATTTGCGATTTTACAAAAAAATCGTACAAAAGCTACTTTTTTGCGTTTTTATGTAGCTACCTGTTTGCTATAGTGTCAAATTATCGGCGCTTCGCGCTACATGCTCATTTTTGGCTATATCAATTTATTCGATTTGTTTTTTTTTAATATTTTGATGTTTTTACGTTCTAGAAATATCATCGTCAGAAAACCAAAAAACGATGTTTTTGACGCGTATCCACCGTTTTTGAGGCCGAAAAAGCCAGACTTAGGCATGGGGAAAATTTCAAATTTTTCCGGTGCTCTGCGCCGAATCACTAATTTTCTGCTTGTGTTTCTTTACAGAGCACAAAGATTCAGTACAAATACCAAAATTTAGAAAATTCTTTATACACTGAACGATGAGAAATCAATTGTGCAGGTAGATTCAGTGATTGATTGTTTGTGTTTGAGAATAAAATAAACTAAAACATGTTTAAATTTTGTTGAAATTTCTCTTCACCATTGTGTAGATGAGAAATGTTGAAAAATGCTATTATTTTGGGCTACCCCTAATGATACTCGAAATATTTGACTTGCAAAAATTTTTGTACCACCCCCCCTTGAAATAAAATCCTGACTAAGGGCCTGTACATACGTATATCTCCAGAGCCACTAGGAGCTGGGGGAAAGTAATGACATTTTGGAGCGTTTCTCGATAAGCTCTATGCAACGATGAAAAAGAATTTAGGAATTTTAATTGATTATTTCAAATTTGGATAAAAAAGTTGCCGTTTAAACTATGTACCTGTGTGATTGATTACTAAGCATCCGATGCAGGTTTGACTCAAGAAAATTTTAACTGCTCCTTTATATTTAATTTTTAGACTGTACAAAGAATCAATGAGGAAAATTCGGAAAATTTCGACTTATTTGTTCACTATGTCTATGCTAAATTGTAGTTTGTTTGCATGAAACAAATAAACTCCGGCGCTTTTTTCAAGGCGATTTCAAAAGATAAAAGGAAAATGCTGTATATTGTCTTCGTTTTTTCTCAAATTCATTGCAAAAATAGTGAAAAATTTATATAGGTATACTTGAGTTTGCATGAAGAAAAATATACACACCTAACTAATCTGAATCTGGGGCAAAGCGCGCAAATGAGGGTCTAGCAAAAATGCCCTGGTCTTGTCAAGCCAGAGCTTTTTAGATAACAAAAAGTAGATATATAATACAAATAAAACTTTGTGTTTATTAGCTTTCTAGTGCACTTCGAGCTTTTTTAATTTTTCCCATGTTGAATTATTTTTTCCCATTTTATAGAAAGGCCCCCATAGCTCGCTAATTATGGTCCTGAATTCAACTAAGGACTACATATTCCACGATAATTAATAAAATAGTGATAAATAATATTATCAAATTAATAACAACAGCTGATAAAATTTCAACATTCGATTCTTTGTTCGTTAACGTTACCTTGCATTCTAACCATACGCGGGCAGCAGTTAAATTCTCAGTGTCTTCATCGTGTAAAACCGGCAAAAATCCCAAAAAAACATGCCAAAAATTTAATCCTGGGGTCCGTCAATTTTTAGGGGTCTACTGGATTCTAAGGGGTATAACCACCCATACCCCCACGCCACACATTCCCATAGGGGGGTGAGGGGGGTATTACGCCCACCTCAGGGTCCGAGACTTGAATCGCTGTCAGACGATTTTGAGCTATCAAACGTTTTCTGCAATGATTTTTGGGTACAAAAGCAGCGCAGATGTTTAAAATTTTTCGGTGCTTCGCGCCGACTAGTACATTTCTGTTTTATTTACCCATAAAATACCTAGAATGAAGTTAAAATGATCTGAAAAGTCAAAATTTTCGATGAATTCTTATATTTTTTACTTACAAGAGTGACGAAACTAGTCAAGATGGGACAAAAAGTAGTTAAAAATGCAAGTTTTTCTAATTAAAACATGCTATATAGGATGTTTTAAGCGTTTTGCATATTTGACCTGCAAAAAAGGCTAGAAATATTAATTTAGTGGTCTCAAATTTTGGGATTTTACCCCCTCTGAACTTTCGACCTTGGGAAACTATGCCCCACGCCCATGTGTGATTCTGTAGGACGGGTTAAATGACCTCCAATTTTCGACCAAAACGACCAGAAATTCCATGTTTTCAAAAAATCGAGAAGTCATACAAGAGCATGGGGGTGAGGGACTATTATAACCCACTTGAGCTTTGAAAAACTGATAGTTACACAGCCATTTTGGCCGTAAAAGCATCGCTATATAGCCTTTTTGGCATTAAAAATGAGCTAGCGCTTTTGAGTTCAGAAAACTTGCTATATAGTCTTTTTTGGACTCAGAAACTTACTGTGTGAGCTCAGAAATGCTATATAGTTGTCTTTTCTTAGTTTAAAAGGGATATTTACTTTTCGACTCCAAAAAGGCTAAATACATACATATTGTTAGTCCAAAAAGGCTATATAGCTATGTTTGTGAGCCCAACTACATACATATATAGCTGATTTTCTGTGTCCAAAAAGGCTATAAACCACACATGAGCGTGGGGGTTTGGGGGGTATGCACCCCCCAGAAGGCCGAATACCCCCAGAAACCAAAATAACCCCCACAATTCAATGTTTCTAAGTTTTTTGTTTTTTTGCAATTTTTTGATGCCAATGGATAGTGCTCGATGAGAAACATTGAAAAATAGTGTTTTTTCCGCCATGCCACCATTTTTAAGATCATTTTTTTACCTTTAGAAATCGAGCCCAACCCCAGAATTTAGGTGCTGCCCATGTATGCTATAGACCCATTTTTACGAAGCTCAAAGCTATCCACCGATTTTTGGTTTTCACTCTCCAATAAAAGTTTGACCTTGCCCACCTAAAGGGGAGTCAAAAGTTTTCTGGCTTTAGGGGATAGGGGGACGACCAACTTTGAATAGGGATCCCGCATCCCCCTTATATACGTATGCATTAATGACTTTCTCAAATATTCAAAAAATTGTCATATCACGCGAAAATCTACTTAGCGTATACTTGAGCCACATTACCACCGCCACTAACTCGAATGCGAATGTCGACACTGCTGAACTTTTCTTTACCGAGCAGGAGTAATGGTTCTTGCAACTTTAAAAAATTAGCAATTGCGAATTAATTTAAATCTGAAAATATGTATCCTGCGTGCAATTAGGCCACCATGCGCATAGGGGGTTAGAAACCTATTTATTAGCCCTTTAGGGGGATCAGCAGACATACAGACAGCGTCGTCAATTCTGAGTCTGTGAAACACTTTAGGCACATTAGAAAAATTGGCATTTCATGTTTAAAAATACATAACATAAGTCAAAATAATCTAAAGTAAAATAACTGTTTTAAATTTCCATTGCCTAATTTCTAAGAAAAAATTTTTATCAATAAAAAGGGCGTTACAGTCAGAACGAACTAAAAACATGCTTGAAACCGCGGTTTTATCCAAGCATAAAGGCATTTTATATGTATGAATCATTTAAAGAGCTTCTTCTCATTTAAGTTACAAAAACATGGCCATCGTACTAGTCTAACATCTTATTTTGATCAATTTAATTAAATTTGTTCTCAAACTTTTTATTATCGTCGAAAAAGAAAGAGCGTAGTCAGAAACGTTAAAAAATTGTGTTTTGACGCGTATTCGTCGTTTCCGAGTCTAAAAATGCAATAAACAAAAGTTTTTTAATCATATCATATTATTTTTTGATGCATTTTGTATTTTCCATAGGGTTGCTGCTAAGCCCACTTTTGGCGATTTTTGGTTGATTTTAAAAATTTAAACTTTTTCTGCGGTGGATATGTGTGAATTTTTCATTTCCGGAAGCTCAAGCCTTCCTCTGCAACCTCCCCCAATTAAAGCGTGTGCAGAATAAATAGATATTCGATCCTGCTTAACAATACGTTATTTCGGTATTAAGAGAATGAAATAACTTCGCTAAATATAGGCGTAAAAACTGTTCACCTTGTACCGTAGTATCTCCGGTTGCACATTCTCTAAAGGACGGCCGTTTACTTTAATCAAACCACGTCCATTTCTGCAATACGCTACGGCAGTCGCAGTTTTCTAAACGAAGAATCTATTTAGTGAATTAATTTTCCTGTATCCTATCATTTAAAACTACAGCATGTATTTTATCGAGCAAATCTGCTTGGCAATCAGCTAGAATGAGCTATTGACAACAGGGGTAAAAAAACTAGTTGACACGCACGACTATAACTGCCAAATATGATGCATATAACTTCTATGCAGATATCAATATAAGCCTAGGTGATCAAAACTGCTTCGATAACATAATAAAGCAGGTCAGATCAGATGCATATATGTATATAATTCATGCTTTTGAAAAACAGCATTATCCACGCTCTCATATCAGTCTGGTTTGGTTGACATTTAACTTAACAATGGAATGCCTTAATTACACGGGTAAGACGGATGTGAAATATTTTGTAGTTCGCCTGATTTTAGGCTTAAGCATATTAGTGGAAACTGGGCTGGGCAGCACACATGATCTTGAAGGGTTTCATCCTCCCCGCCGAAAAAGAATTTTCGACCCAGAAATTTTTTCAAAACTATCAAAAATACCATGTTGCCTCGTTTTGAGCATTTTTAGCGATTTATACTTCAGACGCACTGGTTTTTCGCCGTTTTGCGCCAAATAGCTATTTTTGACTATAGTTTGCTCAACGTCATTTAAAATTTTGAGAATTATTGTTTTTATCGTCAAAAAAAGGCATCGTCAGAATTTTGATGCGCGTACTCTTCATTCTTGAGTACAAAACAAATTCAAAAAAATTTGGGGCTTAATCCATCCAAAAAACTCCCATGCTGTGCACTGTACATTAAATTGCATAATTTTAATTTGTTATCCATTATTAGAGGTGTCATCAACCCATAAATCCACCAGCTCAAAATTTTTAGAGACCCCCGGCTATTTTCAGGGTATTGACTCAAATTTTAGGCAAAAAATGGCAAAAAACACCTAGACATAGTCAGAAAGAGCAAGTTTTCACCTGAAATCGGGCAAGGGGTCAAAACTTTTCTGACTTAGGGGGAGTAGGGCCAGGGCGACGTCCAACATTAAGTAAGGGGATTTCCCCAAACCTCCCTCTTATATATATGTATGGGCGTACGCAGGGGCTGCCGCCCCCCTTTGCCCAAAAATAATTTTAAAAAGGTAAGGAAATGCATGAAAATTGGCATGTTTTTATCGAAAAATCTCAAACTTTTCGGCGCTTCGCGCTGTAGAATGAATATTTTCGTTAATTTAGGTCCAAGCGCGGCCAGGAAAACGTCATGTTTCATAGCTTATTAAGAAAATAAAATTTTTTCCAAAAAATTTCGAATTTTAGGAGCTCAACGGATACAGCATGTTCGGAAACATCAGAAAATGCACTTTATTTCGTGCCCCGGCGAACATATCCCAAAATATAGGGGACAAATTTTGGACCGCTCCCCTTCAAAAATCCAGCGTACGCCTCTGCATATATGCATCGAACTATAATACCAAACCGTATACGGTACTTCTACAGAATAGTATTATGACGGCATCAGACAAACTAATGCCTGTGCCTCGACCTAAGTGGGAGTGATTTCGACCGACCCAAGCGGAATTACAATCACCCACATAAATATAAGCCTAAGCCTAGGAAAATCAATAAGTTTGAAAAAACGAATAACTGTTGCGACTATACTTTGCACAACAGCAGTTACTATTCTGTATAAATGCCCAGTAATCAACTCAAATCAGCACTGCGCATATGAACCTGTTCTACCAAAACGATATGAACGAAAGGCTTTAAAATATTAAAATTATTAATATTCTCACCCAAAACAGCCGTGGGAGAATTGAAATTTGCGAAGGACAAGCATCGTTCGAGCCATGCTAGGAAATTGGGCATGCCTACCTACTAACAGAATCGGAATCTTTCTCACGTTTCAGACAAAAGAAATATAGGAATGGTGAAGCGCTAAAAAATTCCGACGTTTGTACCCTTAAGAGCAAAATCTTGTATCTTTCTGAAAGTAAGAAATGCATGACAACTTGAAGAAAAATCTTTTCTGGAAAAAATGAGATAGATAGGTAGTTAGTCTTTTATTTCGGCACTTAAAACGTTGTAAAATAGTCTATCTTATTTTTATCCTTAGGCTTTGGCTTAGTTTATAAGCGTTAGCTATAAAGGGCGTGGGTAAAAGGTGGCGCTGGCCTTAGCCCTCGCCAACTGGGTAAAAGGCGGCGTTAGCGCTGGCCTTAGCCCTCGCCAACTGGGTAAAAGGTGGCGCTGGCCTTGGCCCTGGCCATTACCAACTGAGTAAAAGGTGACGCTGGCGCTAGCCTTGGCCCTGGCCAATTGCGTAAAAAATGGCACTGGCGCTGGCCTTGGCCCTGGCCGTTGCCAACTTGGTAAAGGTGGCGCTGGCGCTCGGCTTAGCCATGGCCAGGTGGGTAAAAGGTAGCGCCGGCCATTTGCCCTAGCTGATGTGAGCAAGGCTTGCAATTATGTTTTACATAGTCTCTGAAATATCAAAATACGGGTTAAACTTAATTACAGTTAATCATTCAATTGAAGGTAGAAGGCATCTTATGTGTTGTACAGACTATAGGTACTAACATATTCGATCGAAAATTTTAAAATTATTCGAGTGATTTTTTGAGTAAAATTAAGTTTTAAAATGCAGAAAAATGGCCGGCGCTACCTTTTACCTACTTGGCCATGGCCAGGGTCAAGTCGAGCGCCAGCGCTACATTTTACCTAGTTGGCAATGGCCAGGGCCAACGCCTACCCACTTCCAAGCCGGGCGCCAGCGCCAGTTTTTACCCAGTTGGGAATGGCCAGGGCCAAAACCAGCGCTAGCGCCACCTTTTACCCAGTTGGCGAGGGCCAAGACCAGCGCCACCTTTTACAAATGTGCGCCAGAGCCAGCGCCACCTTTTACTTATGCCCTAGCAATAGGTAAATCCATTATCGACAGTCCAATAATAGATGCCATCGCATTTTAAGGAATCGACTAGGGAATACGATTGAAGTAACGGCGCAGGACACCAAAAAATTGATTATATGAGCTAGAGAAAGTCACAAACCTATATAGTTCCCAACTAAAAATTATGAAAAAAATTCAAGGATTATTTCGCGCTTTACCTTCCCTGGATATCAGCGAGAAGCGTCAAAGTCATGGTAAAATTAATGGGCTAAACTGGCAAATATGTGTACCAAACGAAAAGTTGCAAGCAGTACATCAATCGATAGTTTCTGGAGCTGATTTCAGTGAAAAAAATTTGAGTGGGTCAGCATTATTAATGGATTTACTGTCGTTTAAAGATATCAGATTATCAAGGGGGACTATATGAAAAAACATCGGAAAATCGAAAAAAACGTAGGCTAAACTTAAGAATATGGTACTTTCAGAAAAAGTGCAAAACGAATACGGAATGCCAAAATTTTTTTGCCAAAATGATAGAACATGATAAATTGAAGCGCGGAAAGAAAATTTGGTGAAAATCTGAGCCATACTTGCAAAGTTGCAGGCAACTCTCGATTTGAGTGTTGCGTGGGACGATTAAACGACTCGATCCAAGGACTTACACATTTGTCAGAAATATATAATATGGGCTGAAATAACGGAAGGAAGCATAGCAATGAAGGAGAAAAAAGAAAAAAGGCGCGGAAAGCTGTTTGAAATTTAAGTTTTTTAAAATATATTTAGGCTTAGGCTTAGTATATCTAAAACGTGTTTCAAGCAGCTTAGGTCGACGTCGCTCCCGCTTAGGTCGATGTATTGATGCTTAGGTCGATGTATAGATGCTCAGGTCGATATATAGATGCTTAGGTCGATGTATAGATGCTTAGGTCGATGTATAGATGCTTAGGTCAATGTATAGATGCTTAGGTCGATGCATAGATGTTTAGGTCGACGTAAATTGGGTATCTACATATGATTCTGCATTCAGCTGTTCGAATCTTCAAGTACTTAGGTCGATAAGATGCTTGTTTAGGTCGAGAAGAGGCTAATTAAAGAAACCCATAGCTTTTGTAATATTGATCATAGACGGATGAAATTTTTTTCCGCGCTTTCTTTCAACATGTTCTAAGTACTGAGCAAAAAAATCCGCTCTTCTGAAGTTTATTTGTTAGTATTCAGAAAGTACCATATTCTTAAGTTACTCCAAAAACGTAAGTTGCAAGCAGTACATCAATCGATAGAGATTGTGAAGCTGATTTAAGTAAAAAAAATTAGGAGTGGGTCGGCATTTTTGATGGAGTTACTGTCGTTTAAAGATTTCATATTACCAACTTGATAAGATATAGGAAAATCTAAGTTTTTGCTTCTAATATACTTAGGCTTAGGCTTAGTATATCTTAAAAAATGTTTTAAGCTGCTTAGGTCGAGGTCGCTCCCGCTCAGGTCATTGTATAGATGCTTAGGTCGAGGTATAGATGCTTAGGTCGATGTATAGATGCTTAGGTCAGGGTTGGCCGGGCATGGTTTTTTGGTTTTTTGGTTTTTTTATGGTTTTTTATGCTTTGAAAATCGGCCTGGTTTTTGGTTTTTTTAAGTCGATGTTAAAAAATATCGCAAGATTCATATTTCATCATTTGTAAACATGTGCAAATAGTACTCTTTACTCTATCATAGAGTAGACTAATTATTTAGGGAATAAACGGCATGAAATAGTTTATTTTCACCTTGGTTGAACTTTTTTTGTAAGAGAGACGTACTTATAATCGTATAATCTAATGATGATCCAGGCACGCAGCTGACCCTCCAATTTTTGGGGGACCAACTTAGGAATTTTTTTCTAATATGGTTTTGTCTCCAATTCTCCTAAAACTACTTTTTTCTGATAGATTCGAGTACGCTGAGTCCAGAAATGAAAAGCGTTTGGGGGGCTGACGAATATTTGTGGCGATAGAGCCCTTCAAACTTGCAAAAAACGTGTTTATTTCAATGTTATAAGGGCTCTATCTCCACAAATATTCGTCAACCGCCTAAACGCTTTGTTTTACTGGACTCAGCGTCCTCAAATCTATCAGAAAAAATTGTTTTCAGGAGAATCGGTGACAAAAAATTTTTTGAAAAAAAATTATGCAAAAAAAATTATGCTAAACCCAATTTTTAATTTCTACATTTCAGTTTTGACGTTAACAAAGCCGAAGCAGAGTGTAATCGATTCATCACGGTTATTATTTTAGACTTGCCGTGCATATCAAATCGGTGCCAGCTGATGGTCTAAGCCTAAGGCACAATTGGGGCAAAAATTGCTCCGCTCGCTTCGCTCGCTCCGCAATTTTCGCCCCAATTGTCTCAGGCTTAGACCATCAGCTGGCACCAATGTGAATACACTTTCTAAGCCTAAACCTAAGATGTTCGTATAAGCAAGCTGGTGAGTTGTGGGCAAGTATCTATTTGCCAAAAATTTAGCTCGCATGGATCTAATCACCAAATTTTATCTAATATGGTTTTTTCTCAATTTTCCCGATAACAGTGTTTTTACGCTTTTTTAACGTCAGAACTGTAATGTAGAAATGTTAAAAATGGGGTTTAGTATAATTTTTTTTTGCATAATTTTTTTTATTCAAAAAATTTTTTGTCACCGATTCTCCTAAAAATAATTTTTCTGATAGATTCGACAACGCTGAGTCCAGAAAACAAAAGCGTTTAGGGGGCTGACGAATATTTGTGGAGATGGAGCCCTAAGAACATCGAAATAATCACGTTTTTTGCAAGTTTGAAGTACTCTATCTCCACAAATATCCGTCAGCCCCCTTAACGCTTTTCATTTCTGGACTCAGCGTCCTCGAATCTATCAGAAAAAATTATTTTTAGGAAAATCAGAGACAAAACCATATTAGAAACTTTAGCCCCAACTTATTTTGGGGGGCCTAATGCCAAAAAGGCCAAAAATAGCATTAAAAAATTGAAATTTTTCCAGTTTTTCTTTGTTACCAAAGCTGCGTAATCAGCTGGCACCCGAAACTGTCAAAAAGCTGGTATTTGTAAAAAGCAATATCTACCAACTCGAAGGAACGACCCTAGATATTTCTAGCGATGAAAATAAACAAGAAGAAAATGATTCTTAATGTTGCCGTTTATTCTACTGAATAAATTTGAAATTGTTCACTTTTGTTATTTTTCCTGAATAATTGGTTAGGCAACTCATGCCTGTTCTTTAATTTAGTGGTTTTTAATCATAATCAAGCATTTAAACAGTTATACTCACGACTAAGATATAAAAACCAAAATTTAACCATTAAAAAACCATAAAAAACCATAAAAAACCATTAAAAAACCATAAAAAACCAAAATATCGGAAATTTTCAAACTTTGGTTTTTTCCAACCCTGGCTTAGGTCGATGTATAGATATTGATACTTCAAATGGCTGTAACTTTTGACTGGAATGAGACCCACGCAAAAAAATTTTTTCAAATATCGTCTCATCGAGGTCTACCGAAAGGTGTATCATTTGCTAAATTTGGTTAGGTACACATATTCGCCAAAAATTCCAAATTAATGCCATCCACAAACTCAGCAAATTCTTTAACTCACCTTTCGTCCAAAAACCTGAACGGATTTTATCGGTTCCTTGGGTTGAGTTGCTGCCATTCCGATCGAATTCAAGAACTTGCTTGAAAGACGGTTTGTGAAATAAAATAAAGGATAATCGCGATACGAAGAGCGGCTACGAAACGATTAATGGATGGATAATTAAAATGGAGAAATTACAGTATATACCTCTCTAGTATGCGCACTTGCCTCGACCTAATAATACATGCTTTCTAAAATCGATTCTCACCCACTATTAACACCGTCTGGCTTGAAGTCGTCTACCAATAATAGCCTTTGTTATAAAAACAATTCTAGTTTTATGATAATGGATGATCTTGTACAAAAAAGCATGGCTAAGATCGAATCGCACTGCTTCCAGAACAAAAACGGGTGCAGACCAAGAGAGCGCCAAACTTTTATAGTCTTTTCACACGAGTTTGGGCATAAATTTTAAAAACTGTGTCCAACAATTAGCTGACAGATTTCGATTATAGCATTGATTTGATATATAATTGTCGTCGGCTTATTGTCGAAACAAAATTCTTAAAGTTTATACCCAAACTCGTAGTCTGTTTCATTTATTCGAGAGCTTTTCCAGTGAATTTTTTTGAAGGCTACAGTATGCCTAACTAGATGATTTACTGTAACTCGACAGAAAAACTGAGTGGGAGCGAGCGGCCGTCATTCTTTCATTTCCAATGCACTAAACCGTTCATATAGACTCAATTCAAGCATCTAAACAGTGCTGTGCTGTGACACACTACAGTGAGTGCGCTAAATGAAAATCTTGCAGCAGGAATCGAACCCGTATTGCGTTGATGACAATCGGACATTCTACCACTACGCTAAGCAAAAGTTTTAGGCGATGTTTAAAATGCTAGTCAATTGTGTTTAACGGTCAATTTATGACATGCTGAATGCGCAAATTCCATCCGCATGTTGCATGGGAAGACGAGAATAAATTATGCCGTAAGAAATTTTATTGAGAAACCCTTCCATCCTATATAGCTACAGTGATTTCTGAATGACCTACAGTAAGTAGGGAAGATAGAATTACTGTAGCCTCGGAAAAGATTTGCAGAAAAAGCTCTCGGATAAATGAAACGGCCTATATGTACATATATGAAACAGACAAGGGCGTAGCCAGGGGGAACAATCACACGTGGGCGTAAGGGGGAGGTTTAGGGTATGCAACAGACGTGTTATGGAGGGTTCGACCCCACAGAATTACAACTAACCCCCGCCAATGACTACGACCCCCCATAATTGTCGATTTTTCATAAAAGTTGGTAAAATTGCAAAAAGTGTGCCCATTTAAGCGCTCATTTTTGGCTAAAAAATCTCAAATTCTTAGCCCTGAAAAGGTACTTTTTAAAATATTTTTGGGCCTGACCTTCCTCCCAGAATTCTCATGCTGTACATGTACACATAGTATGCACCCCCCCAGAAAGCCGAATACTCCCCAGAAACCAAAATACCACCCCCAGAATTCAATTTTTGAAATTTTTCTTCTACTTTTTTCGCTTTTTTTATGCCAGTGCTCGACGAGAAACGCTGAAAAATGGTGTGTTTTCGCTTTACCACCATTTTTAAGATGACATTTAAAGAGTCTTGCACTCCCCCAGAATTTCGGTGCTACACACCTATGGTCTAGAGGGAAAATGAGGCAAAATAAAAGCCAAAATAGATGAAAATTGCAAAGTTTATTCGAAAGTGCTTTAAAAATAATCGGAAACTGTGTAATAACATAGTGTTAGCGCTATTTTAGTGCTTATGCCAGTTTTTGAGGTCATTTTGGCCCAAAAAGCTCAATTTCTGACCCTCATCGGCCATGCCGTGCATCTTTCGACTAAGGACCTTCCTCCAAACCCTGGTTAGTGGCAGCTTCCACAAGTATAAAAAAACGCGATGGTTTCTCTGCTGCCTACAAAAATAAACGAAGTCAAACTTCATTAGCGATTGCTAAGGCGCGTATGACTGCTGCGTCAGTTTAAACCGCTTTTGCAATCATTTAACATTACGCAAACATTGTGATTCATGATGCAAGATTTCGTAGAGTAGACTTGTTTGTTTTAACTTATAATCTGTTTCGCAAATGTAACTTTGCGGTTTTCTCCGACCTTTAAACATAGGTATATTATACACGTACCTGTATAATGATATTTTTGAGCATTTTGAGCTCATAAAAATTTCGACTCTCCGACCGCCCTGTTTCTCCATCTGCTCCGATTGACCATAGTTAGATACATGAACGTAGAAAAAAATTTATTCGTGGTAGGTATATTAACAGACCGTGCAGAATGTATGAGGTAGGTTAGTACCAAGATCATTTATTCACGTAATCATTATAACGAGTAGGTACGATGAAACTGATCCTACTATCATGCAACCTTTTTTGCCACTTTGTGATTGCCAGGCAATTAATTACATTGAGCACAGTGAAATTTAATTTGTTTTATTAGCAATATATTTTTTAAAATTTTCTCAAGATGCAAAATTGAGTGTTTACCGCACAAAAATGCGTTTTAATATGCAAGTAATGATGAAACGAGTAGGTATTTATAGTATTAATGTGGTACAGAAAGAAATTAATGTGTCTGAATAGTTTCGTGAACTACTCGGATACAAGAGCTTAGCCGGGGAGCGCGGACATCTCCCGGGTTTTCCCGATTTTTGTGGTGCAAAAGTATGTTTGTGCCCATACATACATAATCGTGTTAAAAAAAGGCGAAAACGTCCTAATCTTCCGGCGCTTCGCACCGAATCATTATTTTTTCCATTATAGAGTTCCAACATTGACCAGCGCTTCACATCAATTTTGTGATTCAATTTAGGCACCATACATAATTTTTAAGAGGGGTTTGAGGGGTTTTCACCCTCCCCAGAAAACTTTTCACTCCCCACAAAAAAATTTTTCACCCCTTCTCCAGAATTGACAATTTTTAAAGTTGCCAAGAATTTCCTGAAAATTTGCAGAAAAGATGCTTTTTAAAGCATTTTAAGCTAGGTATCTATTTGCTCAAAAGTGCCAAATTTTCGCGCTTCGCGCCATTATACCATTATATTATATTTTGTTCAATTTGTTACAACTTTTTTAATTTTTTTCGAAATTTTAAATATTTTTATGCTCCAGAAAGACAGAGCATCGTCAGAAACGCTGAAAAACGATGTTTTTGACGTGTACCCACCATTTTTGGACCCCAAAAAAGGCACTTTATAATTTCATCCCCAGAATTCCCATGCTGTGCATGTATGGTAGGCACTCACTAATTATCCGTTGAATGAAACTTTTTGCTTGTTGAGCATAAGTTTGGAAATCATATTGTGACTTAGCAATTTCGGTTTTATTTGTTTGGATACATTTTTTATAAACCACTTATGGTATCTACCTAGCATAATAATTATAATAATTAATACAGTAGATATGTATTGATATGTATATTAATACATTATTTATGCCTATTCTTTAAGCAAATCAATGAACTATGATTGATGTGTGCTTCGTGCCACACGATAAAGTCGGGGAAATAGTACGGTCAGAGAATCGAGGACCATCCCTGGTTAGTCTTAGTGAACGTGGAAAGAGAAATCGCCATGTATTCTCTTTCAAGAATCATTCCTCTCGAAAAGCAAGGGGAACAAGAATATGAAAAGGCTATTTTTTCGCTTTAAGAATTTGTCGAGCTGTAAAAATTGTGCGTGATTTGGTGGTAATATTCAGAGATACGTTTGTAAGACGTAAGACTACGAATTTTATTTCATCAAAATTCAGGAGTGAACTTGTTTGCAAGAACATCCTGTAAAAGGTATAAATCGATCGACTTTAATACAGGTATGATATGCTAGTTACTTCCACCTAAATGCCATTTATTCCAATTAGTATTGTGGCATTCAAGATAAGACAGATATCGTATTTATCATCAAATCACCAAAAAGCACCGGAAAATGTACGAATGATTTTCAAAAAATTTAAATATCGTTTTTTCTAACAATGTAAACAAAAATAGGTGGTGAAGGTCTAAAAAATGAAAAATTCAAATGCACAAATTATGTAAGAAAAGTATACGACCAAGTTCAGAAAAGAAAGACACAATTTTTATTGATGTTAGAAGCAGAATTTTTGGTTTACAGACTGTCCGCTGCTCTAAGATTCAATTTTGTCTCTATATCATACATTTCATGTACCGAAATCGTAAGTTAAAAAAGATTTGAGCATGTTTTAAAATATTTTCTTTCAGAACGAATAAATAATAACTAAGAGGCTTTTCTTCAATCAAAAATAATTTTTTTCAAGAAGGTTTTGGCACGGGTTTTGTGCAGTCATTGATTTATTAAAGTATCACGCTTTGCTAAATTTATTGAAGGTCTTAGACTCTGCCTGATTATATAATTTGTTCGGCAGACAGTATTTGACGCATCAATGGAAAATTGACACGAGTAAATTCGTGGTTGAGTTTGAATAATAAGAGGTTAAACAATCAGCACCGTACATGGGCAGCACCAAAATTATGGGGGGTCAGGATCATACGTGGGCAGCAAAAAAATTCTGGGGGGGTGCAAAATTTTTTGAAGGTCAAAAATGGCAATGGCCTTAAAAATGATGGTATGGCGATAAAAACACCATTTTTCGACGTTTCTCATCAAGCACTATCCATTGGCATCAAAAAATTGCGTAAAAAACGGAAAAAATTTTTAAAAATCGAATTCTGGGAGGGATTTTGATTTCTGGAGGGGTATTTTGGTTTCTGGGGGTGCATACCCCCAAACCCCCCACGCCCAGATGTGGTCAGGATGGGTCAAATCGCCAAAGATGTTACCAAAAATAGAATTCTGGAGTCTACAGTAATTTGCGGGGAGTTTTCCAACTTCTGGGGGTGCAAACAACCCGAATTCCCCATGTTCATGTGTGATCAGCACTTATTGACATGCTGTAATTTTTTACAAGCGTATTCAGCAGGGATAGCAGTGCCATGAAAAACCTTTTTTCGTTTCCCAATATTCATAGTTTCAGCAAAAAACTTAATTTATCCCTTTTTCCGGAACAATCATTGTATTATGTAAGCTATCTGAATGGCACAAAACTGACAAAAATCGCAAAAGAACACGCCGAAAATTTAATTCTTGGGTCTATTGCGGGGTATCTTATATTATCGGGAGGATTCAAACCCCCAACCCTTCTCACCCCCTTATGAGGTTATAACTTATTAAAGATACGTATGTATTTATCTCAAATAAGAATTATCTAGGAAATGGAATTAAAATGATGGAGCTATCGACGTTTTTCATTTTTGCTGTTTTCGTTATATGCCTTGCGTGTGCGTACGTGTATCACCAACAGAAAATTGAAACCGGCGAGAATGGTATACCATTATTTCAAGAACTACTGAATAGGATCGATAATCATCTTGGCATGAGTATCGCTCCCACGCCACCCAATCATTTGATTAAAGAAACTAGAAGACTAAGACAGTAGAAGAAAATCCACCCGCAACTACTAAGACTGATGAAACTTTTAATCGGCCGACGCAAATTAGTAGGAATGCCTCTAAACTTAAAGTGCGTTTCTGCATGCACATGGAGATGTAAGCATACCTGGGCGTGGGGGAGTTTAGGGGTATTCACCCCCAGAATTCAATTTTTGAAATTTTTTATGTTTTTTCGCAAGTTTTTGATGCCAATGGACAGTGCTCGATGAGAAACGTTGAAAAATGGTGTTTTTTCCGCCGTACCACCATTTTTAAGGCCATTTTTGACCTTTGAACCCCAAGACCTCTGGTGCCGCCCACCTATGGATATAGGCTCCTGAAAAAATGGAAAACTTAAATGGAAAAAATATGATTAAAAACGGCGGGAATTGTTATAGGTCAAACTTTTTCACAAAATTATTTAGAATCATCTCTAAGCCGTGAATTAAGATAGCTTTCGTGTTAATAGAACGCTTTACAATACTTTGAAAATCGTTATAGCTCAGTCAGTACAGAAAAAAATTAGGTTTTCCACTCGGTGCTCCAGCTCCAAATCAACGTCGCACTTTGCTGTTAGAAACTTTCCGTCATTATTATGACCGGGATTCGTTGTTTGGGTATAATCATAAGCAATTTATTTGAATTTTTTTCATTTGTTTTCGACTCTAATTTTCATAATTTTTCCGTTGAAACTTTTTTCTCTTAAGTGAACTATCCACGTACGTATCTGAATAGATTGAAATAATTTCTGAAATTTTTTCTTATATATGTTGGAGATTCAAAGGTGACGCCCTTGCATCATAAAGCGATAAAGGAAAGAGGAATCTGCGTTCATCATGAAATTTTTCGAAGTGTTGAAATAATCTACAAGTTTTGAATACAGGTCGTTTATGCTCTAGTTTTCAGTTTATGCTTATTTTAGGGCCATTTTAATTCATTATAAGCAGTTGACTTTACTAGAACGGGCTGACCTCCATGCTAGCCTTGTCGCGGATTAATGTTAATTTGCACGGCATGGTCAGCGGGGAGGAAAGCTCAGTTTGAGGGTGTAAGCTGAAAAGCTTGAATTAACTAACATCGCCTCAAAGACTTTTTTAACGTTAAAACGACCCAGAAACGAACTTGCTTCACAACTTATGATCTATTTCAATTACATGACAAAAAATAATCGCAGTTGGGGAAGTTCTTTGAAAATGTTGTTTGTTAATTTTTTATGGCAGAAAATCTCATATTTTTAGATTCGTTTTGTTTTGCAATAGAATTTTATGTCATTTGTGGCGGGATAGCGGGCGGAAATTAGACTTCCACCCCGAGAATCCAAAATGCCCTTAGCAGCCGTTGATCATGAGAATTGAACTTTCGGCATGTGTTTTGCGATTTTTGCTAGTTTTACCCCATCCAGACTCCTAAAAATTTGGTGCTGCCCATCTATGATTTCTAGTTCTGGAGGTGACCTAGTAAAATGTATTTGGATCCTTAAGCATTGTCGACGGACCTTTTGAACAATATCCTCGCCACCATTTTTTAGCCGATCCATAATAGCTGCAGTAACGAAACTTTACATACAACTAGCTTATTACTTCTTGTCTTTACACCTGCAAAATAATATAATATAATATATAAAATAATATATACAAAATAATATATACTGTATCTTTATTTCGTCTCACAAAAAAACGGTGGCGGGAAATTGTTCAAAAAGTCCTTGTCGACTGGCCTAAAATAGGTTTATTAATATGGAATTGCGTACACCCTGATTCATTTTTTGTTCATGATTAGTGACATGTTAGGTATGAACAGGCTGCAACTGAATTTCGGGGCGGAATTCAAACTCGAAATTTCGATGGAACAAAATCGTTGAGGTCTATGTATGTGATTTGGGGTCCTTCGGATTCGAGGAGTCCAGACCAACCATGGGCGTGGGAATAGTTAGGTGGAGTTAATATCCTTCGAGAATCCGAAGTACATATGTACCCCCGCAGATTACTGTATATATCCAGATTGAATTTTTAATATGGTTTTTTGAGATTTTTTCTTTTACATATAAATCCCCATAATTTTTGTTGTTGCTGTCCATGTATGGTTCATACCAGACATGCACTTAGGGGTTTGGTAGTCTAAACCCCTAGAATTGAAAAATTGGAAATTTCTTGAAAAAATTTTTTTAAAGTACTTTAAATTGATCGGAAACAGTGCAATAACGTAGATTTAAGGCTATTTTAGCGTTAATACCGTGTTTTAGTTCCTTTGTTTCCCAAAAAAATCAATTATTGATTACCAAACCGGCTGACCCCCTCCAGATCGGACTTGCGTGCGTCTATGGTCCTGCCTGACCCCCTACGCCCATTATATGTTAAATATCATTTCTAGTGCGTGTCTGTTCTGTTTTATTGAGGGTGTATTTGTGTGACATATACGCATATGTATATGAATATCATTTATCTTTCAGCATCCTGTAGGACATGAATGTACAAAGCACGGGAATTTCGGGGTCTGTCAGCAGATTTTTTGTAAAGTGTCTTTTTAAAATTAAAAAACGTCAGGTACACGGTAAACACTATTTTTCGACGTTTCTGGCGACGCACGTTTTTTCTGGAACATTGATACACAAAAAATTTCCATCAATTTAGTGTCACGCAAAAAGTGCGCAAGGTTTATATTTTTGAGTCAAAGATCGCTTAAAGGAATAGAAATGCCGTATTCTTAAGAGTTTATTTAAAAAATCTAAAATTCTGTGGAAGCAGAAATACTTTTTGAGTAATAAACAGCTAAGGGTCATGAAATTCCTGAACCCACGGAATTTTCCCGGAAAAGGCGCTTAAAAATTTGTTGTCCGCAGTTTTTTAACTTAAAAGGACCTAAGCACGAACTCTTCGAATAAACTAGACCCCTTTAATCTACACATCGTCTTATTGTCATTGTTTGCGTAATTCCATCTCACGCTTGCTCTCCTGTTCTCTAAAAGATAAATTATAGCCTAAACCCGCGGATAAGCACAAAAGCAGTAGGAGCAGTAGAAGAAAAAGGCGTCACAAACATGGAAAACGCCACGACAGCGATGGAAATATATTGGATGAATCTGGTCTTAAGACGATTGGAACACCTGCTCCGGACGAGTTACCTCAATCAGATATTATGCCAGGCCTTCCTAGAAGCAAAATAAAGAAGAAAAGAAAAGCAAGAAGGAGCACCAAAAGGAGTAAAAGACTTAATAAGGGAAGAAGCTCAAGACATAGAACTAAGTCAAATAGGCCTACGATTGCTAAAGCCTCTCGCCAAGTTGCTCGCGGCCATATTATAAAATCCGGCTCTATTAAAGATGTTAATGGTAGCAAACACAGACTTAATACAGCTACAGATAGGAACAAATGTGTCAAAGAAGACGTTAAAAAGGAAGATAAACGTGAAACGAAGAGCCATAAAACGAAGACATGCAAAGAGATGAACAAAAGTAGAAAGAAAAAACAAAGCAAGTCAAACTTGAAAGATAAAGTCAGTAGAAGCAAATCATTTCTCAGAAATTTTTTTAGGCGACATTAATTTTATATAGACGTTCCATTATACTTGTGTATGCGTGAAAACTAACGTCGCTTGAGTTACTTGAGTGTTGTGTATTATTTCAAACAGGTACCTACGTGACGTCGCATGTGCTATTCACTTATTTTCGATGTAAATTATCTACTCTTTTAAAGATTGTCACATCGTTGGGAGATAACGTACGGCTGAGCAAGAAAAATAAGAATCAAAATAATGCATTTACTTCGAATGTATCCCATAAATCCCAGCAATTACATTTGTAATTCCAACAGCCCCATTGTGAAACAAACTATTTTGAAATCTGATTCAACAATGTAAATGCGAGCTTTCTGTGTATACCCATAAAGTGTACCTATATTATATGTATAAGGGGAGATTTTTATTTTGAGACCTATTAAAACATACTTTAGCTTTTCAGACATCTCGACAACCACTTAATAGGTATGCGAAAAATGGAGAAATTTTCAGCATTTCTGGCGAGCTCTAAGCATTAGGGAGGAAAAATTTTAAAAATAAACAAATCAGACTAAATTTCAACTTATGTCAGTGTCTGTCGTCTGAGTAGCTACATAAACGATTTGAATTCATCCGAGCTCGACTTTTTTTTCCTAGTTCGCTTACGCAATTCTGCAGATGAATCGCAAGAAAAGCAATACAGAAAACACACTGAGAGAAGTTCTCGTAAATTTTGACGTATTCACCAATACCTTATCCAAACTCGGGCTGTTTATAAGACTGTACAACAACAAATAAACTCATGAAATTTAGAATTTGGAAAACCGAAACAAAGTACCTATACTAAAATCCTATTTGACGATAGAGGTGCGGTTTTCCACGAAATTTTCAACGATTTCCTATGAAGGGATCCAAAAAATAAAATTTTCCAATTTTCCAGGTTTTAACCATTTTTCGTTCGACGGGGTTTTTCCAATTTGGTCATAAAGATGATATTTAAGCCAGATAATTTTCGAACTTTTATTTTAAAATACGAAAATCTCCCAAGAGAACGAATTTGATTAAAAAATCTAAAAAAATGCAAAAATTTATATTTTCCATCTACTTCCCGAGGTTTACACATTTTTTTCTACTTTCCAGCGTTTTATCACTCGGTGTTAACGAAATATGTTGAGACATGTCCATTTTATTTAAAGTTTGATTTTCTCGCAAAATTTACAAACGCGAATTTTTTTCTCTTCAATTTTCCTGGTTTTTCCCATCTTTTCCATTTCGACGATTCTTATCTTGACTATAAATCAGAAATTCCAACTAGAGTCATTGAAATAAATACAATTAATTCTCAAACTTTCACAACGAGTTTTTATGAAAAAAAATCAAAAATTGGAAAATTTTCCATTTTCCGGGGTTTTACCCATTCTTCCTACTTTTCGGCGAATTTCCATCTAAGCGAAAATGCGAAAGTTTAGATAGTTACATCAGAATTTCCATGGTAAAAACTTAAACCTTCACAAAAAGAGCGTTTTTTAATAAAAAAAAAATTCAAAAAAGAAACTTTCGTTTTATAGATTTTGCTGATTTGTTTTGTTTAAGCGATTTTCCATCTTAATCATAATTACAAAATTTCAACTGGAGTCCTTAACATGATTAGAACCTAAACTTTTGCAAAACAATGAATTTCCGTGCAAAAATTTAAGAATATAAAATTTTCTGTTTGAAATTTCCCGGGTTTCAATCATTTTTTCTGACGATTTTCAATCTTTACCATAAATATGAAACTTTAACTAGTCACTGAAATTATCATTATTAAAGCTTAAAGTTTCGCAACGAATTTTAATGGAAAAACACAAAATGAAAATTTTCTATTCTTCATTTTTTTCTATTTTTCGGATTTCCCCCAGTTTTTTTAATTTTCGACGATTTTCCATCCTGGCCGTGAATACAAAAGTTTATTGCTAGAAACATCAAAATTTCCATGATTAAAGCTTCAGAAGATTTTCTATTAAAAACTCAATATTTTGAAAAAAATTTTAATTTTCCATTTTTAGTTTTATACCGATTTTTCCTCTTTTTCAATTCCCATTTTTTTCGCTTTTACCCACTTTTATATTTTTCATTTTCGAATTTCGGCCATTTTTCGTTCCCAAACATTCTGAATTTGATTTCCCATGCTTTCAAACATTAGATCTGCCTTGGAAAAATTATCATCGTATTAATCTTCAAAGCATCAAAATCAAGGAGAAAAGCTAATTTTTGTCGAACAAACTTGAAAAGTTTTCATTGCGTGAGTGACCCAAAACACAATTTCAACTAATGGACGCTTTTCGGATACAATTTCTTTTTTCGAATCTTCTTTCATTAAATTCTGCGCATTATGCGAAAAAACTATAGCAGCCGGTAGGTATGTACCTATTCGTCTATATAATTCAAAACGAATTACTGACAAATTCGGCACCGAAGTATTCCGTCCATTTTGATTAATGCTAATCATAAAAGCGAGACAAAGTTTTCGGCATAAAACTCTAAATTTTTTCGAAAAATATTTAAAAAATACTTTTTGCCCTAAAATCGGATAAAATAAAACTGAGTTATTGTAGGTACCTGCCTAATTAGCACGGGTAAGGTAGTGTACCAGGTGCGGAAAATGCCTAATTCTAGAAAATTGCCAAGTTTCATTCTATACACCACCACCACTTATTTATCCATTCATAACCAGGCAATACAGTATACCAACGTGGCTATATTGCGGCTACTTTGACTTAATCTGAATGTTAATTTGATTTAATTTTTTCGGTTTGACTTGAGGTTTTTTATTCAGTCAAGCGTACCATAATATATAAGATAAATTCGAAGCCCAGAATTTAAGAAAGGATTCCTAGGGATAGACGCCAAAGTTTAACTTTTGAAAGCATTGAAATGGCCAATTTGTGTTGTATCGCGTTTGTAAATGATAAAATCAATTGTCAACAAGCTGGGATTTGTGCATATTAAAATCTAAAACATAAACGCGATTTTTTCCACGTAATCTTACGCTTAAAACGCCATATTTTACGCGTAAAATATCATTTTTCATATTGTACCAATTGCTGTTGATTACATATTTTAGTTTTAAGAATACACCATGTTTCTTTCATTGGACAAAGAATTTTTGGACAAGTTAAACATTTTTTACACGTAAGGATAATTGTCATCGTGATAAGAGAAATTTTATGTGCGCAATTCAAATATTTCAGGACTAGCAAAGAAAAATGCTCCGATGGAACAAAAAAAGGGGAATATACTTGGGATTGTGAATTATCGAGGATGTAAAAGGAGGGGACTAGGAAAAATCTCCCTATGTTATATGCCAAGAATCGCAAAATATGTAAAAAATCAGACTTTCTCTAAACAATGCAAAAAATCGAAGTATATTCTGCGGTCTCTGAAAAAACGTATTATTTTAAAATAATTTTTTCTGATTGACATAATATCTTAAAAGCATATTACGTAATGCAACTTTTTGCAGACTTCATTCAACTTTGAGTTGCTTAATAATGTGACTGAAAGTGAAATGCTGTTAACAAATCATAATTTTTTTTGATTTGTTAACAGCATTTATTTCATTATTACTAAGCATGTCACTTAGCAGATACAGCCATTCTAAAGCCCGAAACATACTTCACGCGGCGCGGCGAGACGGCGCAAATTCGCCGCAGCGGTCGCCGCGCCCAATTCGCGCTGACCCATGGCATACTTCCTGACGCCGCGCGACGAGGCGCGAAGTTTGCCGCGCCGCATTTCAAGGCATACTTCAAGCGGCCCAAGACATACTTCAAGCGGCAGCCGCGCCGCAACCAAATTCGCTAAAGTTCAATTTTTTCGCCGCTTTTCATGGCATACTTCACCGCGCGGCGAGAAGCAAATAATGTCTATTTTTAGCATTTTTTCGAATTTTTTCGCCGCGCCGCAGAAGTCCAAACGTTTGGACTTTCCTCGCGAATGCTAATGAGGTGCGCCGGTATCGATCTGCTCTGAATCTATAATGAAGTACGTATCTACGTGAGCGCAAACGATCTTCGTCGATTTTGAAATGTCATAGAAGCACATCTGGGCGTGGGGGGTTTGGGGGGTATGCAGCCCCACCCCCAGAAATCAAAATACCCCCCAGAATTCAATTTTTGAAAATGTTTTCGTTTTATCCGCAATGTCTTGATGCCAATGGCTAGTGCTTGATGAGAAACGTCGAAAAATGGTGTTTTTTACGCCATACCACTATTTTTAAGACCATTTTTTGACCTTTGAAAAATCTTGCACCCCCCCCCAGAATCATAAATGAATTTAAATGAGCTTTCGCCGATTTTAAAAAAATCGATTATGAAAGAAATCAACGCGCTATCATTGCGGCAATTCGCGCGGAGTATGCCAACATCGAGCGAAGCGGCGAAGGGTCGCCCAGTTGGCGCCATTTTTTCCTTGCCGCGCGGCGACTGCGCCGCGTGAAGTATGCCTAGGTGACGCGAAGCGGCAGATGAATTTCGCCGCGCCAGTTTCGCGCCATGACGTCACATTTTTGGGTATACTGTGGCCGCAAACCCCTCTGCGGCGCGAATCGCGTGAAGTATGTTTCGGGCTTAAGTGTCAAACTGCAAGCAATATTCAATACCAAAAAATTGATTGAAAAAAGCAGCGAATTAGCAATGCAGTAGCTAAGCGAATTGAATGAAATAGTAAATATCGATGCATTCAAGACAATCGATGATATTGTTGGTTCAAAGCAGTAGGAAACACGGAAGCTGACGTGCAACAGACCTTATGTAGATACTCTTTTACACATGTCTACAGCAATTGTTTACTAAACTTTTACATTTTTCAAAGGCCGCAGAATATACTTCGATTTTTCGCATTGTTTAGAGAAAGTCTGATTTTTTACATATTTTGCGATTATTGGCATATAACATAGGGGGATTGTTCCTAGTCCCCTCCTTTTACATCCTCGATAATTCACAATTCCAAGTATATTCCCCTTTTTGTTCCATCGGAGCATTTTTCTTTGCTAGTACCCTACTTTTAATTAGCAAGATTAAGAAATACAATACTAGATTTCATTTACTGTGCGGTTCTTCTAATAATTGAATGGTTTAAACTTTACAAAACTACTAGTTGTAGAAGAAACAAACATTCTGATTAGTAATTCTTATGTTACGTAGAACATCCTGTAGAGAAAAATGCTTCCAAAACTTTCTAGAGCTCAACTTAATTTACATTATAAACTTTACACAAGAGTGTAAAGAATTTTAGTGGGATTAATAATTTCGATATTGCTCTGATATAACGATCAGCATTTATTAAGAAATGAAACCTCTATAATGTTCTAAGAACAAATTAACATTAGGCGTTAATCACTTTACACTACTCTTCATGCGCCCCTAGCAGACGTATCACATCTGTTTCCATATATATTTTACGACTTCAGAGAAAAAATAAGTTACCGTGAGGCTCTAGAATGAAGCTTATTAAATAGTGTAAACTTTACACTAGCAACGAGTGAAAAGAAGATTTTAGTCGGATTTGTAAATTCGATATTACTCGGATATACGATCAACATTCATGAAAAAATTACGTCTCCATAACGGTTTAATGACAAATAGACACAGATGTAAACCACTTTACATCACTGTTGAGTGTAAACAAACGCGCCCAGCTGACGTCCCTTAATTGATTCCATGTAAATTTTCAGATTTCGGCAAAAAATTTAGGTTTTTGCAAAGCTCTAGGACGAAGATAAACCACTTTACATCACTGTTGAGTGTAAACAAACGCGCCCAGCTGACGTCCCTTATTTGATTCCATGTAAATTTTCAGATTTCGGCAAAAAATTCAGGTTTTTGCAAAACTCTAGAACGAAGATTAATTAACAGTGTAAACTTTACACAACCGCCTAGTGTAAGGAGGATTTTATTCCGATTTGTAAATCTGATATTACTCGGATATTATTATCAACATTTATGAAAAAATTGCATGTCTACAATGGTCTGAGGACGAATAAACAATGAGTGTAAACTACTATACATCACTGTTGGATGTAAACAAACGCGCCTACGTGACGTCTCACATTTGATTCTTTGAAAATTTCTAGACTCCAGGAAAAAATTAGGTTTCTGGAATGCTCAAAAACGAAGATAGATACATATGTAGTGTAAACTTCATCTAAACACCTAATATAAGGAAGATTTTGGTTAGATTCGTAATTTTGATATTGTTCCGATATTACGATTAATATTTATGAAAAAAATTAAGTCTCCATAATGTTCTATGGGCAAACTAACAATAGGTGTAAACCACTTTACAACACTGTAGAGTGAAAATCTATGCGCCAGACTGGCATATCAAATTTGGTTCCTGGTCCATTTCTAGACTTGATAATCGTGTCCCTGACTCATAACCGGAGAAGCAGGCAGAAAAAACAAGACAGAAACGCATTTTAAACACCAAATTTTTGACTTTACACTCGCTAAATATTAATGTATAGACAATTTGCTTTGACATGCACCCGATATAAAGCACTTTATTTCTATTCTATTGGACTTATCCCGACTTCTGGACGGAGAAAATGGCGAACAAAAAACGCAACAAAAACGTATTTTCCATCATTTAGAACACTGTAAACTTTAAAATTCCGTACCGAACTCCCCATTGAGTTTAAAGAAATTCGGTTTGAGTACAATTTTTAGCTTTTAAATCGTAGTATATTCCTGTGTGCCTAAATTCTCTTGCAAAAATTATTTGGTATGAAATTCGGAAAAAAACGTGTTTTTTTCGCCCATTTTTTACCTCTGATTTCGAACTTTACACCCTCATTAATAACTCAATATTGCGTTTTTTTCAATGCGGTTTGCTGCGATGTGTAGCCCCTAAAAGGCGCTTTATTACTGCTATATTCAATTTACCCTGACTTAAAAGCGGAAAAATTTGGCAGAGAAATCTTAGTTAAAATCCGTTTTTTACACCATCAACTAGAGTGTAAACTTTAAACCCCAGGATCTAATTCACCATAGAGCGTAAAAGACTTTGCTTATATGCAGAATGTAGCCCTTGATCCGCTCTACATTTCTGTCAGAAAACATTTCAAAAAACTCATAGCCGGAGTTGGTATCAGACATAAGCAGGTTGAAAACTCGACCAAAAAGTGCTTTTTCACCCCCAGATTTTCGCACTCTTTACACTGCCATTCAATAACTAATGCGAATTTCAAAAAACAAAATAAGTGCTATCTGTAGAATTCATCCCTCTATTAACCTATGCTGTTCAATTCTTCGAGTCATCAATACTCAGTTGTTCACATGCCGCATTATAAATGTCCCAAAATTTGTCTTATGTTATAACGTTACACAAAAACTTTACACCTTCTTTACACAGTCAGTTTTGAGTTTCAAGAAAAATAAAAAAATACGGGCAGCGAATTTTTTATTATCTCTCTTTTTAAAAAAACCGCACCTTCCAGAAGTGTCCTGTTATAGCTATAGGGGTGCACAGGTGTTAGGGGTACCCAAGTATATTATAGGTACGCGCTAACGCGCTACCTATGATGATTCGATATCTTAATCTCTACTGTATTTCGAACACTTTATCATTCTGCAACATAAATATGTTGCTAGTCTCTTAGTTTGCATTAATATAAAACCTGCAAAATAATCCATGGTTTTACATATTTTATTGTCGTTAATGCCTATTCATTTGCTTATCTTTCTCTTAATCCATGTTTACTTCCATATCTTGATTGCTTAGACATGTAATAGTTCATGTCTTGTTCGAACGTCATAGGTCAACCAGCTTTAACACCATAGGAGAAACTTCAAACTCATTCTTTTTGATGAATTTTCCATTGTAATATAGCTTAGTGCTTAAGCGTCAAGTTTTCTTTTTGTTATGTGGAAAATTAACGTTGAATTCAAGTGGTCAAATTCTGATTATTTTGCATATTCATTTAAATGCTGATAACCTCTGATTCAGGATAGAATCGAGTCTTCGCTTACTATCTGGGCCCGGGTTCAATATGTTTAGGCTTAAGTCAGGCTTAAACCTGACTTCAATGTTTAAAGATGCGTGGCCAGGTTTAAGCCTGGCTTAAGGGCTTAAGCCAGGCTTTAACCTGGCCACGCATGTTTAAACATTGAAGTCAGTTTCAAGCCTGACTCAAGCCTAACCATATAGAAACCGGGCCCTATTTTATCCATGCTTTAATTCTGACAGGGTGGGCGAGCATTATGCGCGACTGAATGCTTTAAAATGGTTGACAACTATATTAAAGCCGTTGAAATAACATTGATTGTCGATCCGAATCGTAAAACCATGTTATATATCTTGCGGTTGAGATTCCAAAGATTCCTCCGCTTACTTTTTACGCATTTTTTAAACCTAAACAGGAGTAAAGCAGAGCGAGCGAGTTTTTCACTATTCATTTTATGTGCGTGACCTGAATTTCTCTTGCTTTTTCCTTAATACATACCGCAAATCTTCCGTTTTTTCTCCTCATTTGGGATATACCTACTTGAGAAAAATCAGTTTGACTACAGATCTACATACATTTTACGCGCATAAATTAATTAGATACTAAGAATATCGATAAACGGGTTTTGAGAACGTTCCGCTAATCATTAGTCTGGTTTTCTTAAATTGAACTTACTTTTAGCCTGAATTGATTATTATAACGTATAACGTACATTTATCTTTACTTACCGATTCGTGAAGACAAATCTTTTTTCATCATTTCGTCATCATCCAGTTTACGGACTTACCAATTTTCATTCAGTGCTTTGTTTCATTTCGTTGAAATCAACTTGCTTCACAACAACAATATTCAATGGAAGACGTTCCTCCTAAACGCGAGAGAAGCGATAAAGTCATCGAATTAAACACCGGATATTGCTCCCGCGTTACAAGTATCGCCAAATGGATTATTTTGGTACTTAATACACACTTGTAACTTGGAAGCTTACCTGCACTTATAATTCAGTTCATTTGTAGTTGCTGACTGCGTTTACATCAATTTAATGAAAAATCTTCTCTTTAAAACGATATAATAGTAAAAAATTCAGTAATTAAGCAGGAACGAATATACTATATTTAGCACGAACACGCAGAGAAAAAAGCCGTCTACTTTTCAGCTTCAAGAATTAGTTATTGCACAAATCGAAAACTTCGAGGCATGCACCAAATATTCGTTTTTCAAATTGAATTAGTAAGACTGTTTTCTTTTATTGCACTACGTTATAAAAAAGGTAGAGCTATGTATTACTTAGATTCTAGGAAAATTGTACAGTATATGTCTGAGACTAAGTATACGCCTAAAAACCAGCATTGCTAAGATAATATTTCGCAGTGTTCTTGCATAATCGTTTTTAAATTTTCTGGGTCCTTAATAATGCTTGTTTTTTCTCGATCCCGGTCTGCATCACACGTTGGAGCGGTAGATAGGGGGTTACATCACCCTCCCGCAGAAGTTGAAAGTCCCTTGCAGATTACTGTACACCCCCAGAATTCAATTTTTAGTAACATTTTTGGCGATTTCACCCAACCAGACCCCCAGAATTTTATTGCTGTCCACGTACCGTCAGCACCCATTTGGCGAAATTTGTGATTAAGACAGACCAAGATTCTCCAAGCTGAATAGTTATTCAATTTTTTTAATAAATTTTCAGGATTTGTAATTTTAGCTGAAGAACAAGGCGAAATACACGTCTAAGGTAGATTAGACTAAGCTAACCAGTCAGCCCAGCCTGGGGTCAGCCTAGCGTTAGCAAACTTAAATGTTTTTGACATTTCGTCAATTTTTAAATCGCATTTTGAGAATAACATTCTTTGTAAATTTTGATAATTTTGAGATATTCTGATAGAGAATCTTTTGCTGAAACTAAATATGTAGTCTAAAACGCACTGGCCTTAATATTTAGATCAAAAATCGAAATAAATGTTTTCTCAAAATTTTTCTCTTAGCAAGAAAAGTCAAAACATTCTTTGACTGTGAAAAGCGTTCCACCGAAGTTTCAAGGAGGATGCTTCATTATCCAGCAACGATTTCGGTAACGATGCCAAGCCAACGCTAGGTCGGCCGAAGATGAAAACCTCAATTTTAAAATTTTTGGGTCCGGTTTCTATAAAGTGTGGCTGCCAGGCTTAAACCCGTACATGATAAACATAGACAGTGTTCACTTTTAATGTCGTATGTTTCAATGTTGTCGTCAGGTTTAAGCCTGGCTTAAGTTTGCGCATATGGAAACCTCCTTAAGCGAGGCTCAAACCTGACCGCAGTATCTTGAAACATTGAAATCTGGCTTAAGCCTGAATGTATAGAAACCGGGCCCTGATCTATTGAGAATGGCCCAAACAGTCTTGAAATTACTTAGAATTAGATAAAATTACCATTTGTAGATAATTCCAAGTAGTCTTGCAAAGATTTCAATTTTCCCACTTTTTTGACCCTAATTTTGCCTTGTTTTTCCAAAATATTTTATTTTGTCTGCTTTGAGATATAGGTCTTCCAAATTATCTTAATATGTTTGTTTGTCTGCTAAAAATGCGGACTTTCGGCCTACTTTTGCCTGAATGACTTTTAACTATCTTCTTTTAACTTTAACCTTTAATTATATCTAGCTTTAAGTAAGTATATTATTGAGATAAGATGGTTATGTACTCGCATTTTGTAATTATTTTTAGCCGTCGTGCATCGTGATTTCTCGAATTTTTCCCCGCTTAGCGCTGGATGATACCTATTAATTAAAAATTAGGCAAAAGTGGTATGTGAATCGGGTCGATTAATAAATTAAATTACTAATTACATTATAAAATGTACCAATTTTTCTGTTTATACCTATTTTCGATTTTTGTTCACTTAGGTTTGTACCTATGTAAATGTTGCTCCGAGCTCACGAAATAAGTAGAAAGCAGTAAATAAAGTTTATAAACGTCTGCCTTAAATTCCACATTTTTGCCGACTTCAACTTAAAAATTTGGGCACTTTTTTCACGCAAAAATGTCGAAAGTTTTTGCAATAATTTCTAAAACTTTTGCAGTGTAATGAAACTTTGTACATTTGAGCTAGTGTGATTTGTTGACCTGGTGTTAAAAATTCCTTGTCGTACTGTATGTAAGTAAAGCCGACATTACAGTATAATATCCTAAGTATGCTTCAAAATGGACTTGAAACTTTTGATTTCTTCATAAGAGGAGTTCACTTTTCTACAAAATTCTTGTACGACCATTAAAATTTGTTTAAATAGCTTTACCAGGCCGCTAATTTAGTAAAAAACAGTATTTGTGGAGATGAAAACAAATTTCGTGTTCAGACTTTTTACCGCACAATGAGTGTTTGCGCCAAAACCATAAATTTCATAAAAATCTAAATTTGAACCGTACGCAATTCATAAATAATGCTAAAAAGGGTTTCCTTCTTCAAATAGATTTTAGCAGGATGTTTCACTCGTTCAGTGATTGTTATGGATTTGTTGCATCAACGTTTAAGACTATGATCGTGCCTGAATTCGTCACCTGATTTTATTATTCAGTCTTTCTTTGTCTAGAAAATTACTGTATGATATTCAAGAACATCAAATAAAAGCAACTAAAAGTCACAGCTCATCCAATGATTAGTTAATTTGCTCAATTGAAGGCATATCTTATTGACTGAATATTGGCCAAAGTGTATACGGTAGAATTCTGCTAGTAAGCCGCATGTACAGCCAGCACCAATAGGTTTATGTACGATATTTTTTGCTATAATGTTAACAAATGGTTGTATCATGCACAGATAAAAAAATTATGCGCCCTTTTTCTTAAATGACCTAAAACTTGTATGCATTTTAAATTTGTCTCAAAAACAAACAAAAACGAGTGGAAAAGATTATTTTAGTTGAATTTATCCCAATAAACTTACAATGATGCCTTCTACCCGCTGAAAAATCTTACAAGAGGTTAATCATCAATGACATAAGCGAAATCTTTTTATTGATTTGTTTATTTTAGCCTTTTCTCCGACCAAGTAACTGAATGCAATCATATATCAGGTTTCGTATCATTTAAATGTTAATTCCAATGGATTTATCGAATTTTATCTATATTAATCCTTTAAGGTACTAACTGCTACTGTTCTCGGCTTAGTGATAGCAGAAGCGTACGACAATGACAGCAGATTGGTGGTTAGAGGAGAAGAATATACTATCATTGCATGCGTTATTACCTTGGTCTTACTGCTATCCTATCTTCTAATTCATTTCCTAGGACTTGATCAAAGTTTATGCTACGATTGCAAATGCTTCTATCAGGCAAGACTTGATTTTTAACGATTTTTTGTTAAATAGTTCTCTTATTCAACATAAATTAAAGAAAAAATACGTCCACCTTGTTGGGCTCAAAATGCATAATGCAAGGTTTTTGCGACATAAAAAATCATTAATAATGTTAGAAATATATATACAATATGTAAATATTATTATTTGAATAAATTGTGAGGTCAGTCATTGTTGCTCAATTTATAAAAAAGTTGGGTAACCAGCCATACTATGAATTTAAGATCCCAGCTAATAATGGCTTCTAAGGTTTCTTATAAGCAATACGAATACAATGTACATTTTTTCTTGTCGATACCTTGCTGACAAAAACACGACCAAATTTTGAGAGCCATTAGAGTCTTGGATACTTGTTACTTTTTTGAAAGACATGTTTGTTTATATTTTTCAGACCTAATAAACTATTTAGCGTTTCAAAAATTAGGCAAAAGTGGTATGCGAATCGGGTCGATTAATTATGTTTTCAGATGGCTTGTTTCAATGTTTTGGCCACTGCCAAGTGGTTTGCAGTAGCTGGAGTCGAAACTTACGCCACTACTCGCTACCTGGATAAGGGAAACTTTTATCGCTACAGACGTCGAGCTTCAGCCGCAGTAAGCATGACACCCTCAAAATGTTCCTGCTTGAACTATATAGGATGTTTCAGTGAATTTACAAATCTCATTAATTAAATTCTAACTACTATCTCTAGTTGACCAGAAATAAACCAGTTGTGCTTCAAGGTAGCATATAATCGTGCTAGCGGAATTAATCTGTTTGACTGCAGAGAGGTGGTAGGTATGCTGAGCTAGGCAGACCAATGTTATATAAGTAGGACACGCTAAAAGATTGTGCTATTGAAATGAGAAATCTTTTCATTAGATTTCTAAACAGACGGAAATCAGCCAAGACTAGCATATTCCACGTTTCTTGAAGCCAAAAAATTAGCTTCCTGGTGTATTATTCAATTTACGTGTTAACGTTTTAAGCAATAATTTTGCGTTAATTATGTAACTGTCTGCCTTTATAACTATAGGCTATTTCACGAAACCTGGTGCATGGATGGATCACAATTTTTGAATCAATGTAGTCGATTACAAAAACGATTCGAATTGAAGTAACAATCCTCGCATAGTATTTGATAAGCGTACAAAAACTTAATGTGTGGAATTGTATTACTGTAGGCTGTCGTGAGAATCACTTTTATAGCTGCTTGCATACATAGGAAATTGATTTCCGTGCATAAAGTTTCAGTAAAATAGACAATAGATGCATTTTCAAAATCATAAAGGAATTAATTATGGCTCTCAAGAAAAATAAATCTAATGATTGCGCTTATTGTACTCAACGTACGTACCGTTTATCACTTATTTTAACATATTGGTTAACTTGTATTAAGGCATTTTCCTACATAATTGCCTTGATATTCGGCGCACTGGCTTTCAGAAGCTTATCACTGATATTCTCATAGAAGCGCAGGCATGATTTTCATTGATTTCACGACAATCAGCCTCGCCGTTTCAGGACTGAAATTCACTTCACGACAAACAAAATTATTCATGAATATACTTGTTTTATTACTTTTACGTCATTTGTAGATGACTAGATTTAAGTTTTCGAAATATTTTTGGTATAGCGCATTTTACATTATACTGATCTATGTGAGTGGTACCTGCGTTGCTCATGCGAAATTAGTGCATAATAGAAAATCCACTTAGAGAAGAAGTGAAGAGCACACTATTATAAGTATCTACTTATGTTAAGGCAAAGCATCCGAAATTTCTAATTTGCAATAACTTTCACAGTCAAGGCAAATATGTAAAGGAGCGAGTTGCTCGATCATTTGTCAGCTAAAATGTCTTTGACGCAGAAAGATTGTCATAACTTACTTGAATCAGTAGGTATATTAAGAATTTTAACAAGCTTCTGTGATTTTTATTCTAGCCATGTATTGACTGAAATCAAAGCGAAGCTTTCATGATTTTACTGCTCTTTGTTCCTGTTTTTTGTCAATCATAACCAGACATGCATGTGGGAGAGGTTGGTTTGAGGTCTATACCTCCCAGAATAATACAATGAGAAATTTTTTGGGAAATGAAGCAAAATGACGGCCAAAAAATCGATAAAAGTTGAAAGTTTTCGTCAAAAGGGCTTGAAATTGACCGGAAAGTGTGGAACAACGTATGTAGTTTTTAGGCTACTTTAGCACTTATACTAGAATTTAGGGTTTTTTTAGCCCAGAAAGTTCAATTTTTCACTCCCTCAGATCGAACGATTTGTGCGTCTATGGTCATAACCGTACGTGGGCAGCGAACAAATTATAGTCTGTTTCACATAACTTCGTGCATAAATTTTAGGAAATTTCATCGACAGTTAGCCGAGGGTTACGACAGTTATATGTTTATCAGATCAATTCGCAATCTATCAGATTAATGTCGGAATTAGTTTTAGAATTAATGACAGAATTCGTGTTAAACAGACCATAATTCCAGGTGTCTGGCTGGTGTAAAACTGACAAAGATCCCAAAAAACATGTCAAAAATTTAATTATAAAGGGTCTGTCGATTTTCGAGGGTCTATCGAATCCTCGGGATCTAAAATACCTCACTCCCATGTGTAATCATAAATATGACGTGACTTCTTTGAAGAAGAAACGCGAACGTATTTTTGGGCAGGGGGTTTAAATCAGACTAAAGTGCAAAACGACTTCGCAAAAGTTCTTAACATCATCTTTGCACTATGCGAATTAGGATTGATGGCCCTACATATTTGCATCAAATTGTAGACCAATTTTCCTCGATTAATTATTCCGGCTCCCGTCCCAGATCGGTCGGCCTCGCTGTGCATCTATGATCATGATTAAGCACTCGATCCAACCAATATCGATTAACAAGAAGTCACGTTATTCCCCTTAAACGAGCAATAGAAACCTCTAATTTATCGACTGCATACTTCTAAAACCTCAGAAATGACTTAATGAAAGAACCACTAATAGCATCAAAAAGATGTCCAGACCAGATGCTCGACCTGAATACAACTATTACTCAAGCACAAGTTAATAAGACGAGTTTCTTGCAGCCTGAGACTTTTATAAGTGTTATTCTTCGAAGCAGTTCTTTAAATTCTCGCCCTTAATTTTCCTAATTATCTATAAAAACCTTCCAGAAACTGAAGAAGCACTGGATCCTCCGAAATAAGTTCTGCAATCCATTAATTTCTTGGTAAGCGCGAATTTCCTAGATGCCCAAAAATGTCTCAAGAATACCTCGACACAGCCCGCTCGTCGAGTTTTATTGAATAAATCGTAATATATACATTTCTTTGAATTGCGCTTTAGCACATTTGGAAAGCTGTGGCGCATAATTCAAATAAATGAATACAGATCGAACATTGCCAAGCGCACCTTGTTCCATTCGAGTTTTCCTGTCTTCTCTCATTTTATGCTCAAAGAAATTCTATAATAAAGATTTTTCTGCAATTTGTTTGTGCAGGCTCAAAGTAGGTTGGTATGAGCGGAAGTGAGAAGCAACCCTACTTACCGTAAAAGAGATTCGTCATTTACAGAGATGAAACACGTCGAACCGCTTCGAAATTTCGCATTTTTTGATCGATAAATAAATGTACGCCGAATGTACAGCAATGACCGCGTTATTAGATTGACATATTTCGTTCAAAAAGAGAATTAATAGATTTTTGTACGAATTTCATCTTGCTATTACTGTTTCCAAAACTTATAAAACAAGATTTGCGTGTCACGAAAACGCCTATTTATGCGTAATAGTAAAAACTAATATAATTAATCTGCAGAGTACGAAACGCCCTACATTTTCACTAATTCACAAGTGAATTCAAAGATGGTCGTGCACACGTATCGGATATGAACACTGTTAGCGTATCATTTTACGTACCTACCTTATCCATTTAAGCATTATAATAAGACCCAAATTAATCAATTTGCTAGTGAAAAAATGAAGAAAAACCGGTTTTAAAAGCGCAATCGTATATAAAATGAAGAATCCGGTTTCATACCCAACTTCCCGGGCAAACTTCTCTGCATGCCTTGCATTTCGAACAATGGAACAAAGTTACCTACTCATATTTGCTGCCAAGGCTTATTGCGTAATAACCCCAGTATCAACATTTTTAAGTTATGACTTGAAAAAATGACGGTTTTGATCATATAACAAGCCGAAATGGGAAACGTATGTACGCCGTCCTTCAGATATTGTTTTACTATTCAAAGTGCGCTAAAGTGGATAACAATAGTAAGCTAATCTACTTAATAGGCCTTTAAGAGCTAATCTATGTGCTTATAGTCTGTTTCACACAAGTTTGGGCATAAATTTTAAAAACGATGTCCGACAAAAGCCGACAGATTGCGATTGTAGCATTCATTTGATATATAATTATCGTAATCCCTCGGCTTACTTTCGAAATAATTCTCAAAATTTATGCCCAAACTTATGTGAAACAGACTATAATAGATGGTACTGCAGGATTTTCTCATTTAATTTCACATTTCTTAAGTTGAAAATGCATATTTAACATATAACTTGATTTTCGAAATTTTTCCCTTTAATTAATTAAATTAAATTAAATTAAATCCAAAGTTACGTTTAGAAACAGCTCCACAACCCCGTATATCCCAATTGTTCGAATTTTCCACATCCTCGAATGTCCCAGGTTTTTGCAAAGTGATGAAATATAAAAATTAATCAGGACAGAAAATTCCACCTCTGAACGTTTGACTTCTTCGAACGTTCCATTCCACCTCATCGCAAGTCCCACTCCTCGAAGAATAGCATAAAAAGGAAATACTTATCGTTAAAAATCTCAACTTGTCGCGCGTCCCATCTCTTCGAAGATTCCACCTCTTCGAATATTCATACAACCAATCCGATCCACTGCTTCGACGAAATAAGAATCTGGGTCCCATTGCACCCAACTAGGAGTGTAGGATTCAGGAGTAAAGGTGCAAATTTGGGTTGCATCATCTAGGAGCTAGGAGTCTCCGTAATCAGAAGTGTAGGAGTACGATTAGGAGCGAAAATGGTGTTTCAGGAGCAACTTTAGGAGCAATTTTTAATTTGGGTTGCACCATGTTTGGGAGTGTTTTTTTAAGGAGCAAATTAACTCCTAATCTTTGTATAAAATGTTAGGAGTGTCCGTTCTCTCCTAAAGCTGTTGGTTGTATTAAATTGGTGTTTTTTGACTCTGATGGACAGCAGTGATAGTGATGATGAAATTATTGAACAAATACGTCGAAAAACAGTCTGCAAGCAGCGTATTAATTTTGATGTTGACAATTTCGAAGAATGTTTTTGACTGTTGCGGCAAGCAACGGAACGTGTTTGCTTGATAATTGGACGGTTTTTACAGCCAAAGAGTTACACAGGGCACTATCTCCAAAGCAACAGATTTTATCAGCTCTAAGATTCATTAGCTACCGGAATATATTAGGATATTGTTGGTGATGCTCTTGGTTTGCATAAGTCCACTGTTAGTCGGAAAAATCGATCCGTTGTTCAGCTTATTAATGAACATATTTGGCATACAGTCGTAAATTTTCCAAATAGCTTGGCTGAGTTGACTGAAAATGATCGAAAATTTATGAACATTGGGGGAATCCCGTCTAAGAAACTCCTAGAAACACTCCTAAAATTACTCCAAAAGTTACTCCTAGTTAGGAGTCTAAGAGTGAAGAGAGTTTACTCCTAGAAACCATGAAAAAATTACTCCTAGGTTAGGAGTAAGTGGTGCAACCCGATTTAGGAGACTCCTGAGCCAGGAGTAAATTTGCTCCTAACTCCTAACTTCTAAACTCCTAGTTTGGTGCAACGGACCCCTGGAAAACGAAAATATTTGCTATAACAACCTCTGCACTATATATATACGTGCAGTGTGCCTGAAGCGTTATTCTACGCAATTTCCGTGTGTGCCCATAGAATGCTTTTAAAATACCCTTTTTCCAAAATTGAATAGCATTACATCAGCGGAAATTTTTCACACACGTGGGAGATCACAAATGCGTGTTGTACTGTGAGGAGATCGCAATTATAACTTTAAAATCAATTCATCATTCGTTTGCCGCGTCTGCTTCAAAAACATCCTTTTACAACAAAAAAATCACTACAAAAAATACAAATAAGATAGATATGTTAATAGCTGATAGAACTTCGCTTTTCAAAAAGATCTCAAGGACGTATTATAAATTGAATTTAGATCAGGTAAGAAAAAACGGAAAACCATGAATGAATTTAGATTAACAGATTTAAAACATAAATAAATTTAAATTGAAATTAATAAATTTGAATATAAAAAATTATTTTACAAAAAATTTCAATAAATTTATTAATTTAATTATTAAAAAATAATGTAGCATGAATCGCTACAATTAAATTTCTGCACTCGATTTTTCGAAGAAACAGGACATTCGATGAGATGGGACATTCAAAGAAATTATTATTTCGAAGATGTGGGATAGGACATTCAGAGAATTGGGGCGCAATCCTAAGAGAGAGTGCTTTTTTTGAATATAATCTTAAGTACGACTCAATAAAAAAAGTGTATGAATAAAAATAAAATAAACTAGCATAAATTAAGTCATTTAATTAGGGGCATATTACAATAGAAGAAAAATATTTTATAGATCAGACAGTATTGGTTATTATGTGTACTAATATCATATACATATTGATAGAGATGGAGACGTACTATCAAATTAAATACAGCGCCCGCCACAAACGCTTTGCGGTTGGAGTCTTAACCCCACAAAGAAAAATGGACAAATTTGTATGTGACAGGAAAGCAATAATCTTTAGTCTTCCTACGTTCTCTTGTATTATTATGGCTTCTTGAGTAGCTACAGAGAAGGTACCTCATCCCTTAGTTACAGTATATACCTTTTAAGCTCAGAGTTAAACTTTAAGGCAAGGGACCGCCGATTGTCTTTTGTGCATCTTGCGTCCTCAACGACTTTAAAAACTTTCAGAAGCTGTTCAAAAATAAAAGTTTTTCGTAAGTACTCGTGATAATCACTGAAGAAAATACATCATAAAAATGGTAGAAAGGTCTCCTAGTCTAGCTTCTAATTGTTACAAAAGCATAAATGAAATTTTACAGCGATTGAACAAAACTGTGATTAAGGACTGCTGCAGACAGCTTGCTGCTAGCTAATCTATGTAGCTATCGTTGATGAAGTTCTTCTACCTCTTCAAGTCTCGAGTGAATAAATTCCTTTCTAATTCGAAAACAGCAAAAAAGAGTATGCGACATTTGCAAAAGCTGCACAATATTTTCAGCTTTGAGCCAATCTAAATCATTGAGTGAGGCGGTATTAAAAAAAGAATTGTTTTCTAGTTTTCAAAACAGTTTTCAAACACAAGCGAGCATTACTCGCTACTTTGTCTCAATTCAATTTAGAGCGAGTCCTGTTCCCTCGAATTAATTTTGAATTCAGCGCACCTCAATATATTTTTTAGATATTCACTATCATCGTGCTTTGCGTGCTTTTATCACCACATAACGATCGAAGAACACTTCTTCTGCTGGGCGAAGAGTTTACGATCGCAACATGCACAGTTTCATTGCTAATCACACTCATATACCTTATAACGTTCAGTTTCGGCTGCCACAAAGGAATACTGTGCGATGATTGTCCTTGTAACAAATTCGTAAGTGAATGAAACGCAATTGTCTTAAAAAATAATTGTATACTTTGAGCAATCCAAAAGACTTTGGATTTTGCATAAAAAAGAGACTAAATTAGTATTACTGACTGAATCTAAATTCAAATAAGCAACTTTTTTTAAATAGTAATCAGTGAAAGCGCATTAAATCTAAATCGCGTTGATTGCTCGAGTAATCATGTACCCATCTATATTCATTTATATTTTTGTCAATTGTTACGTCCGTTAAAATACTATAAAATTTTGAAGAATTGTTTATAAGGCCGTGCTAAATTTCAAATGATCGTTCAACGCCTTTTGCGAAGTAAACATGAGATATAAAGCTAGAAAACATATTTGAATGTGGCCAATAAAGATTAAAAACGATAAAAATTCGACATTGAATTTAAGCAATTCTAATTTTTAATTCTAAGGAAAAGTTCGCTATCAAATTATTCATATATTAAAAATTCGTGTTTAGGGCTATGTAACGTATTTTTTACTGATGGTATGTTGGTTTATATCTGGCGCAGTAGAGACATACGCCACTACAGCTTATCTGGATATGAATGCAATCAACGAAAGATATCAACGGCGAGCCACTGCAGCAGTAATGCTTTGAATAACACTAACGAGAATGCTCAATTGGCCCTTATGTATACCTGATGGAAAATTTTCTAATTCCTCTTTTTTATTGAACATATATAATTGTATTGTGCTTCAGATTAGATTAAGCTATTATTTTAAATAATTTTAAAGACAGTAGTCAAACAGTTCAGGTTTATTATGGATTAGTTCTATGCATTTAATATTCGATGAATATTTTTCAAAGTTAATGCTCAAACTTTATGTCAAACAGTTTGTTGATTATCAGTGTCTCCAACTGCATAACGCTGTGTTTTTTAATCGTTTTTTTCTTGTCACGAAAAATACTTGAGCAACAGCCTTTGTTTTTAGATTAAATCTACAGCACCCATATTTTGAGCCTAAATCTTAGCTTCGAATAGAAAACGTATGCACAACTCGCACATAACAGTCTCAACGGCTGACTTAGATAAATTTATAAATAAATAAAAATGCATAAATAATATGAATCTCACAACATTGTCCGGCTCATTCTGTGATTATTGGAATGAAAGAGGTTGAAACACATTCATCTTCGTTTTCTTTTCAGGCCTTTTCTTTTGCCAATGGCCTCATATTCTTGGTACTCATGGTGCTAGTAGGATCCGGTGGCACTTGAAGCGCCGCTATCAATGTCGAAATGTATTTAAATGCTTGTATTGTTCTTTTGCTTGCTGGATTTATGTAATATTTGTTTAATTACTAAGCTAACTAATAGCTTCTTGTTTTTATGCCATAGTACATAAATGTATAGTAGTACCTACCTAATTTAATAACCTAAGTATATTAAAAAAGATACAAAATGGACAAATGCACTTAAGTATTGTGTTGTATACATTCCTCAAGAAATGTACATTCTCGACTCGTGCTTTAAGTGATGATTGTTCAGCATAGATAACAACAAGCGTTTTTAAAAATTGCTGAACTTGTCTATATTACGCGCCACACACACACACACACACACACACACACACACACGCACACACACACGCACACACACACACACACACACACACACACACACACACACACACACACACACACACACACACACACACACACAAAAGTGAGATTTTTTCTAGAAAAAGACATTGCATTTTTGAAAGAACAGCTTTCTTTTTTCCCAAATAATTTAATATTTATGAAAGAGTTAAATCAGAAATCAAAAGTAATGAGCGATTATGAACTAGCTGAAATCAATTCTCGTCTTCATAAGACGCATTATCATAGATGGTTAAGTAATTAATGATCAATTTGAAATTCTGAGAGAAGTGAAAAATCAATATAGCGTTATTATGAAGGAATTTGGTTTTAATGAAAACGCTATTAAATATTTTATGGACTGTGAGAATTACCCTAAGTTTAACGAAGATAACAATAATTTAGTAGCTGAAATAAGTGAAGATGAAATTACTATTGCTGTTAAAGGATTAAAAACGGGAAAATCGCCTGGTAGTGATGGAATTTCTACTGAATTTTACTTAATGTTTTTAGATAAAGTTATATCGATTTTATATAAAGTTTTTAATAGTATTTGTGTAATAGGTGAATTAACACCGTCAATGTATAAGGGAATAATCAGTCTAATATATAAAGGAAAATGAGATAAAGCTTTACTAAGTAATTGGAGACCTATTACTTTATTAGATGTTGATTATAAAATTTTCACATAAATTTTATACAATCGAATAAAGTTAGTTTCTCCTAAATTAGTTAATTTTAATCAGACATGCGTAGTTCCATCGAGGAATATAAGAGATGGAATTTGTGCTATATTTTCGACTATATTAGCAGTAAATGATAATAAGTGTTCAGGTTTGATTTTATCAGTTGATCAGAAATCTGCCTTTGATGTGATAGAATGGAATTATTTGGAAAAAACCTTAGAGTATTTTAATTTTCCATTAAGATTTCGTACTATCATAAATTCTATATATAAAAAGGGAAAGTTTGTTCATCAGTTTTATTTAATGGTGTATTATCTACTTGTTTTCAAATTGAAAGAGGGATAAGGCAGGGTTATCCATTATCACCAATTTTATACGTATTGGCTGCAGAACTTTCCTGTAATAAAATTAGAAATAATCCTGATAATTGCGGATTTTCATTAATAAATGATGAAATTAAATTGAGTAATTATGCGGATGATACTAATTTTATACTAAAAAGTGTTACTTATATAGAAAACTTTTTTAGAAGAATATGACAAATTTAGTGAGGCTATCGGGGCCTCCTTAAATTTAGAAAAGACACAAATTTTAATAATTCGTGAGAATCATAATGTTTCTGAAGATTATAGAAAAAAATATCTGGTTGATGAAATTAAAATTTATGGAATAATTTTTAATAAAACAGGTTTTGCAGAAAATTCTAATTTTAAAAACGTTGAAAGCGTTTTGCATAACTTAATGAAGTCAACACCGCATTGTGAATTTTCTTTAGAGTCTAAAGCAAATTTTATTGATACATATTATTTTTCAAAAATGTGGTACATTGCAACATTCAATAGACCACCAAATAAGATAATTAAATTAGCGAATAAAGCGGTTCAAAAGTTTTTATGGTACCCTGCACGTAAGCCAAAAGTTAAACGTGAGATAATTAAAAATTCTGCGAAATCAGGAGGAATTGGTATGGAAAATATAGAGAAAAAGTCGACGCAATGAGACTTATGTTTTTATTTAAGTTACATAAGCTTGATTTTCAAATTTGGTACGTTTTTTTATGCTAATTGGGAGAAATTTTACTGAAACAAATATTCATGCTTCATTAGATTGCGAACGTCTTCAAATTTTCTTGACAAAAATTTTCTGGTGTTTTGATGCGGAACAATTTACAAGTTTTTGTGGAAAATAAAGTTTTTTGGTACATCATATCAGATAATTTATTAGAAAAATGTTTAAATATCCTTACACAATTAGCGCATACTTGTATTTGGGTGACAAGAAATGATTTAGAAAAAAAATGACAAATCAGTTGATATTTGGAGATATTTTGTTATAATAATAAAGAATTATTTTCACTGATGGAAACGCATTCATCTTAATGATATTATAGCTGAAATTAAAGATTTGTAGTTCGATGAAATTTGAAAAATCCTACTTAGTGACTATTCTGTGCGTATACTAACCCTTGCAGCGTTTCTTGTATTACTGCATATTCCGTCTCTTCGTGAGGTTTATTAATTTTTATACTAACCCCTCTTAACTTTATTGTTAAGCGCCCTTTCTCTTCATGGCGCGAACCGAATTTCTCTAATGAAAAAAAACACACACACACACACAGACACACACAAACACAAACACATGCACACATACACACACACACACACACACACACACACAACCCACACACTCACACACGCACGCACGCACGCACGCACGCACACGCACACTTCATAGGTAGCGCGATAGCGCTACCTATAATATACCTACTTGGCCATCCTTTCTCTTAAATGTTTATCACAGCGAGCGCGAAATTTGTGCCCCCCCTCACAGCAACAACGGCACACACCTGGGAGGTGCGGTTTTTTTAACCGATGGATAATTAAAAAATTCGATGCCCGTATGCCCGTATGTTTTTATGTTTACACTCAATACCGAGTTAGCAATGAGTGTGTAAAGTGTAAACCAAAAAATCAAATAATTTGCGGAGGGCCAATTTTTTTAAATGTTGTTCCCGAGTTGTAGATTACGAATCTGAACTTAAAGTTTCTTTACACTCAACAGTTGTTGCACAAAAATGTAAAGTATACGGGTTTTTTACTCTTTGCGTGTTTTCAGCTTATCTATGTATAGTCTGTTTCATTTATCCGAGAGCTTTTTCGGTAAATGTTTTCGGAGGCTACAGTAACCCTTTTTTTCTTATTTACTGTAGGTCGCTAGATCTCACTGTAGCTACGTAGCAAAGAAGGGTTTTTCAATTACATTTTTTGCGGCATAATTATTTCTCGTCTTCTAGCAGATCAATCAACTTACGGATAAAATCACGCATTCAGCTAATCATAAGTTGACATTTTAAACACAATAGACTAAGATGCTGAGAAACGCCGCGAACTTCCGCATAGCTAAGTGGTAGAACGTACGCTTGTCGTCGAAGCAACTCAGGTTCGATTCCAGCCGACAGCTTTTTATTTAGCGCAATTACTGTAGTATGCCCCAGCGCTGATTAAATGCCTAAATTAAATTTATATGGACGGATTAGTGCATTCCAAATGGAATAATTCCAGCCACTCGCCCTCACTGAGCTGATTTGCTCAATTACAGTAAATCGTCTTGTTTCGCTTACTGTAGCCCTTAAAAAAATTGACAAAAAAGCTCTTGAATAAATGAAACAGACTATAACTCAATTTTGGTTTCTGTGCAGTCCAACTGGTTTTATAATGTAGAGGGTTACAATATCTCAAGGACCTTTTTTCTCTTTTAACGCAATATTTCTTGATCTATGATCGTTTTAGTGTAAAGGCTTCGGGACGAAAAACAAAATCTATTCAGCTACTCCGATAAGTAGGCGGAACATGCTAATTATGCTTAAAATGTGCCCTGACCTTAGCGTTACAGATCCTAGTTTATTTTGTTTCTATACACCCAATATTGCGTTATTAGCACAAATGTAAAGTTTACACCAAACATTCAAATGATCGGTGGAGGGCCAATTTTTTTAAAAATGTTTTCCCTAATTAGTAGGTTACGAATCTGGTCTTAAAATTTCTTTACAATCATTAGTTGTTGCACAGGAGTGTAAAGTAGATGGTTTTTTACTGTTTTCATGTGCAGAAGCATATCTAACTCAGTGTTAAATTCAATGCAGTCTGATTGGTTTCAAAAGGTAGACAGTTATAAAATCTAGGGGAGTAATTCTTTACTTTTTTCGAAAAAGTAATATTTCAAAATTTATAGGCGGTTTATTGTAAAGAATCTGGGACAAAAAAAATTTTCCCTGCCGTATTCTCCACTTAGTAGACAGAACGTGATAATCATCTTTAAAATGTGCCTCGTCCTAAGCGCTACACGTCAAAATTTATTTATTTTCTTTACAATCAATATTGCGTTATCAGTGCAGGTGTAAACTTTACACTGAAAAAATTTTGTCCGCCCAAAGCGTTGTGGATGATGAATATTCAAAAAAATGTTCTCCGTAAGGTCAGAATAACGAATCTGACCTTTAAACTTTTCTACAACCAGTGTTTGTTGAGGTGCACTATTCTTAAACTTCAGTAGGACGATGAATATTTTTCAAAATAGTATAATCAAGCTAAAATCTTCGCTGCGATACTCAGTTAACGTGCCTTGTGTTGATAGACAAGCACCTAATCATATGTTCCTATATGTCGCCATGTTAAAAAACCTGCAGCGTAATAAGTATAGGATGTTGTTTGAAAGTAGGGAAATGATTTCAGATTTATATCTATTGTCCACAATACAGCGAAATCATGAGTGACTAAGTATTAAAATCCGCTGATATGTTGAGAGTGCAAGTGGCTGACGTATCCGTTCTCGCATGTGGATTTAAAAAAAGAATAATGGGTTCAAATCTTCTGAATACTGACTTTTTCATTTTTTAATTCTTTTGGCAAAACTATACACTTTATTTGACTTATTCATCTGTTTAGGTTAAGTAATCCGCTGGCTTCTTCATTAATCGTCCTGTAAAACTCCAAATTTATGTTTACTATTTTATTTTAGGGTCAGTATTTAATCATAGGTAGCGCGTTAGCGCGTACCTGTAATATACTTGGGTACCTCCAACACCTGTGTAGCCCCTCCCTGCAGCTATAACGGGACACATCTGGGACGTGGGTTTTTTTAAAGAAAGATAATAAAAAAATTCGCTGCCTGTATTTTTTCGTTTTTCTTTAAACTGAAAAGTGACTGTGTAAAGAAGGTGTAAAGTTTTGGCGTAACGTTGTAACATACAGCGAATTTTGGGTTTTTTTTACCGGGCTTGTGGACAACTCAGTATTGAATCTTCAAACAATTTAATGGCATAGATTTGTAGAGAAAGGAATTCTGCAGATGAAATTTTTTGTTTTTTTTAAATGTCGCCTTACTTCTCGAATGGCAGTGTAAAGAGTGCGAAAATCTGGGGGTGAAAAGACACATTTTGGGCGAGTTTTCGACTTGTTTATGTCTGCCAACAACTCCAGTTAGAAATTTTTTGACAGAAATGTACTACGGATCAAGGGCTATCTTGTACTTACCAGCAAACTTTTCTACAATCAATACGCAGCTAGTACCAGGGGTTTAAACTTTACACTCAAGTGGATGAGTAACAAAAACAGATTTTGTCCAAGATTTCTCTGCCAACTTTTTCAGTTATGAGTTGGGATGAATTGAATAAATTAGAAATAAAGTAACTTCTAAGGGCTACACGTCGAAGCAAGCCGCGTTCAAAAAAACGTGATATTGAGTTGTTTATGGGGGTACAAAGATCGAAATTTGAGGTGTAAAATAGGCGAAAAAACAGGTGGTT
>JAVLUZ010000151.1:2819288-2862705 GCA_036768485.1 Mermis nigrescens | reverse complement strand
ATATTTTTGACCCCCAGAATGGCAACTGACCCCACGCGAAATGACTGCTCCCCCGGAATAATAGATTTTTTGTAAAAGTTGGTAAAAGTTCTAAAAAGTGTGCCTTTTTAAGCGTTTTTAGCTCATTTTTGGCTCATATAATCTCAAATTTTCGGCAGCTTCGCGCTATACACTCATTTATTGGACCATATTTTGTTCGATTTGTTCAATTTCTTTCAAATTTTTCGCAATGTTTTCAACGTTTTTATGTTCTGGAAAGAACGAGCATTGTCTGAAACGTAAAAAACGTTTTTGACGTGTACTTATTCTTTTTTAACCCAAGGAAGGCACTTTATAAAAATTTTTGGGTCTGACCTCCCCCTCCTTTCCCTCACAATATCCATGCTGTACATTAATGCTATAGACTATTAGCTTTAAGGGGATTATTCTGGAAATTGAATAAGGTACTGGTGCCTAGGGATGCAACAGATATCTGGATCCGGATCCTGATCCGCTATTATCCGGTATTATTTTGGATCCGGATCCGGATCCGCTATTATCCGGTATTATTTTGGATCCGGATCCGGATCCGGTATTTTGAAAAATTAAGATCCGGATCTGGATCCGGATCCGTTATTTTTACAGTTTAAAACGGATCCTAAACGGATCCAAGAGATTATGATAAAAGATCATTAAACCTTGAATTGTATTGAAGAAACAACATTATGAGACAAAAGCTCTACTTTGATTGACTTAATACTCAAATTCAATGACAGGCAAATTGTGTTTAAGAAACAGCAGCTTTTCTGCAACCAAAAGTCAAACAACTCTGTTTTTACCACACTAAAATCGCTACTGTACCATATCCTAGTACCCAAAAATTTGTGTATACAATATTTACAATAATTTTTGGGCAAACAAAAACTATAAAAAGATATATAATTTCCGGAAATTTTCGGTGCTTCGCGCCGAATTGAGTGATTTTTTTGTCCATATATCTTTAAAATGGCAGAATGTGCATTTAGAATGGAAAAATGTCAAATTTTTTCGGCGCTTTGCGCCGTTTTGAGACAATTTTTAGTAGGTTTTGCCGCCAGAAACCCAGAAATTAGCTAAAATACACTACCAAAGATCGGAAGCCCTGTTTAACCACATCGAAAATCGCCACTGTACTATAATATAGTGCACAAAAATTAGCGTGTACAAAATGTACAAAGACTTGTGACCATCTTTGTACATGTACAAACTAGGGATGCACCGGGGCCGCCTTTTTGACCGGGGCCCGGGCCCGGGGCCGGTACTAGAGACTGGGATCAACCGGAGCCAACTATTTTTGCTATATCCAGGATATACCATGTCTCACATATGTATCTATTTGGCAAAATGTGACTCTATGCAAAATAGCGTCTGGGCAAGTCTATGGCATCCGTCCACATGTATTTTCGAGTTCAATTAATCATCATAGCTTACATAGAGTCAAAAAATTTTTCTTACCATTTATAAAATTTGGCCCAATTCACGTAACTTGCATAATTATCAGCCGAATTACTCATGTTTTAGATCAGACGAGTTGAAAATAGCTTAAACAAGGATAGAAATTTCGCGTGCATAGTTTATTATGTTGACAGCCGATCCAACACAAAAAAACATCTTTTTGAATTTCATCCGCAGGCATGTAGCTGGCCGTCCTATTTTGGGGTGACCAACACCAATTTTGGAGGAACTAAGTCCAAAAAGGCCAAAAATAGCAAAAAATAACGTTTAAAAAGTCCATTTTTCCGATTTTTTCCGAATTTTTTGGGGTCCGGCCGACCCCCCATTCCCCTCAGAGCTACGTGCCTGTTCATCCAGCAAACAAACCTACAGGAATGCCACAAAATGTTAAACGTATGCTTTCTCTCATGCAGAAGAAAAAGTCGGTACAGAATTGGATCCGATGGGCTTTTTGCGAACAAAATTGGAAACTTACCCGGCCCTAGCATATATAAGTGACAAGGAAAGCCCCCGCCCATGTGTACCCCGAGTGAACGCTAGTTCAGTACAAGCGGCAATATTTGCTCGCATTCCCGTTCTCGTTTGCTGCATGAGCGATTAGAAACGCTAGTGTATTTGGCGAAAAACTTGTAGATTATCGGTTCTGACTAATAAATTGCTGCAGCTATAAACGTGAATAAGCTGAAATTTCTGAGATAAAATTTGTGACCAATGTTTTGTTATACATGAATGATATGCACAGGCGATTATGCACGATTTTTCCACAAATATCGCCAAAATCCGAACAAAAAACGTTGAGATAATTCTAAATAATAGGCTGAAAGTTGCGTAATTTGGCTCCGGCCAGGGCCGGCCTGGCCCCGGTGCATCCCTAGTACAAACGGACATTGTTAAAATAAAAACACTGGTACATAGTAGACACACGATATACAACAAGTACAAAAATGGCGTTGGAATTTCGAGTAAACAAAGACATGCCTTCAAATGTGAGACATGTAGGAATAAAGGTGAGGCTTTTCCCTTAAGTGTCTCATCATTTTTTGCGATCGCTAGTGATTCATTCATGGTCGTACTTTTTTAAAAATGGAAACAGATGCAGAGCAGATACAATGCTTAGATGAGTCAGCTTTTGTTATTAGTACATGGTTGCTTGCTGTTTGTATAGTTAAAGTTACTGTTGCGAGCATATTTTAAACAAAATTTAAGGTGACTAGAAGATAAATTGAGCTAAATGGTGTCGTCTGGGGTTAGTTATATTGCACATTGTCTAAATTTTAATGCGAATAAAAAATTGCCCTGAAAAAAGCTTCGGCCTTCGGCCTCTTTTTCTTTTGCTTCGGCCGAAGGCCGAAGCAAGAGATACCCCACCTTCGGCCGAAGCATCGGCCGAAGCCGAAGCTTCGGTCGTTCCCTCTTCCATTGTCATTTGCACTTTTTGTTTTTCATGTTTCAAAGCAGTCTTTTCGCAATCTGCGCGTTTTTCTGCAAAGGACAGTAGACATGCCTGACTCCGAATCTTCTACAATCTGAGCTTAACAAGAATACCTCTTTCCTTTTCTTCGATCTGCTGGGACTCTCTGCTTTGAACTTTTATAATCCGCTGCATGCTTGGTTTGCAGTCGCTTTTTCATACAGGTGGTACCAGCGTTTTTGTACTCGAGAAAGATTTTCCCGATGTACAAAAACTTTCAGACCGTCTTGTACATGTACAAAGATTTTTAAGACAAAAATTGCAAAAAAGGTCTGAAATTCGCGAATCTTTTGGCGCTTTGCGCCAAAATGAGTAACTGTGTTAAATATACTTGTAATGGCAGAAGTTAATTTTCAAAAGGAAAAATGTCAAATTTTTCGGCGCTTGCGCGTTTTAAGATGATAGTGATTTTCGCTCTTGGAGACGCAGAAATTTGCTAAAATACACTACCAAAAGTAGAGCAACTCTGTTTTTAACACACTAGAATCGCTACTGTACCATATTATAGTACCCAAAAATTTGTGTGTACAAAATGTACAATGATTTTTGGGAAGACAAAAACTGTAAAGAGGTAAATTCCCAAAATTTCGGGCGCTTCGCGCCGAAATGAGTAATTTTAAAATAGCAGAATCTGCATTCAGAATGGAAAGATGTCACATATTGGCGCTTCGCGCCGTTTTAACAATTTTTAATAATTTTTGGCGTCAGAAACCCAGAAATTAGATAAAATACGCTACCAAAGATCGAAAACCCTGTTTTATCACACTAAAATCGCTACTGTACTATAGTACACAAAAATTTGCATATACTAAATGTACAAAGAGTTTTGGGACCATCTTTGTACATGTAAAAACGGATCTTGTGCAAAAAAACACTGGGTGCTACCCCTCCACCGCTTCTGGAAAGCTTTGCTGCGCAAAGATTACATTGCGATTTAGGTTCGTTATCAGCTAGCGTAAAATAGTTCCAGATAGGACTAGAAATGCTTTTTTGGCATTTGCGATTAATGAGAGGAAGACGCTAGATTCGCAGTTTTTCAAGCTACAGCCGAATTAAGATCAATCCGACCACTGAACCAAGCTCATGCAGCTTTGCTTATTTCATCATCCTACAGTAATTCTGCTTCTGAAACTAATGAGCGCCGTACTTGCGAACAAACATTTAAGTATTAAAAAAATTAAGCGTCCATAATGCATATTCATGGATCCGGATCCGGATCCGTTATTATCCGTTATTTTAATAATTAAAGATCCGGATCCGTTATTTTAAATTTTATGGATCCTGATCCGGATCCGTTATTTTGAATTGTACGGATCCGGATCCGGATCCGATATTATTGGAAAACCCGGATCCGTTGCATCCCTACTGGTGCCTAGCACAATTCTTCATACTGAGAATCGGTGCTTAGCACCGTTTACTTTGTACAAGGTCCGTTTGTACATGTACAAAGATGGTCCGCAAAAGTCTTTGTACATTGTGTACATGCAAATTGTTGTGTACTCTAATATAGTACAGTAGCGATTCTAGTGTGGTAAATCAGGGCTTCAGATCTTTGGTAGTGTATTTTAGCTAATTTCTGGGTTTCTGACGCCAAAAGTTACTAAAATTGTCTCAAAACGGCGCGAAGCGCCGAAAAATTTGACATTTTTACATTCTAAATGCAAGTTCTGCCATTTTTGAAGATATATAGGACAAATAATACTCATTTCGGCGCGAAGTGCCAAAATTTTTTTTGGAATTTTACACAACTTTTTACAGTTTTTGTCTTCCCAAAAATCTTTGTACATACATACATGTTGTACACACAAATTTCGGAGTAGTTCAATATGGTACAGCCGCGATTTTAATGTGGTAAAAACAGAGTTGTTTGACTTTTGGTAGTGTATTTTAGCTAATTTCTGGGTCTCTAAGGGCAAAAATCACTAAGAATCGCCTTTACAACGGCACGATGCCAAAAAATTTGACATTTTTCCTTTTGGAATTCAATTTCTGCCAGTAGAAGGATATATAGATAGAACACACAATTACTCATTTCGGCGCGAAGCGCCGAAAATTTTACGAATTTTAGACGTTTTTTGCAATTTGTGTGCCTTCCCAAAAATCTTTGCACATGTACAAAGACGGTCCCGAAAAGTCTTTGTACATACATCGGGAAAAATCTTTGCCGAATACAAAAAAACAGTTGTGCTTAGTCCCTGCTTTCTTTTTGTCATCTGGTTTTATGTAATATTCTGAAGTTCATTTGATGGGCCTATTTGCTAACCTGCTCGACCTGCTTCCGTTTAAGAAGCTACTATTGGATGACCAAAAAAATGTACGAAATTTTTTACTTAGAACTATAGTTTTGTGAGCCATATTCCGCTATACCAAAGGTTTTAAAGAAATCAAATATGTATAGGGCAACAAAATTGTAAAGTCTCATTGAGTTACTCTTAATATTGCGTTTTTGCTGTGCACTCTTGTACGTAATCACCATTTTTTTTATAACTTAATAAGGGGAAAATTATTAACTAGGCCAAAAAGAGTACGTACATTAGTTCTTCCTTATAATAAGTTTTGATCCGCTTGACTCGGAGTAATGCGATTTATATCGTATAATAGAATAGACATTAGGCAACGCGGGACCTCTAATTATCGGCTTTAGATTTTTATAATTTGTTCAATGCAATGAGTTTTTGTGAACCAGGCATTCGTTCGTTACTTTTTTTTATTGGTCTAAAACAAGAAAAAATGCGATGAACAGAAACAATGGCGTCCATTACATAAAAATAAAAACGGATAATTTACATAAAAAATAGTGAAGACGCGAGAAAAAAATTTAAAATAAAATAATAAAAAAAGTTCTACTGGAGGTCAACGGGCAGTTATGCCTTAGAGATTGGCCCCGACAAAAAACGGTCAGATCGGTTTTTTCCAGTTTATTTTCAAAAGAAAACAAGGAGTCCGTACGTCTAGTTTCAGAAGTTAAGGAGTTCCACATTTTGCATACTCTGTTTCCAAACCAATTTTTTCTAATTTCAGTTCTGGAATGTATTCTTAGCGCATCGTTTGTATTCGTTTCAAATTAATTTCAATAATTCTTTCAATAAAAAAATGTTAAGATAAATTTAATTTTAAATGTACTATTCAAATGTACTAAAACATGTTATAAATCGTACGGATCGATGCAGAAGGATGTAGCCTGTCTGGAAGTGGCGACCAAGGCCCTACAACGAAAGTATATTCAGTCGGGATTCGGGCCCTCCTCGGCTCCTATTGAACATTTGATTGTTTGGGACGAAAGCAGTCGCCCTCGCAAATCCTTCGCCGGCGTCATCTTTTGCATTGGCGGCCGAGGGACCAACGGAGACCCTTTTAGGTATTCGTAAGCATTGTAAATCTGATTTAATCAAAGTTGACTTATATATCTCTCCTCTAATCCGGCCTTCGGATTAGGCTCATTGAAAGAATAGCATATGATCTAGCGACGCGAAAACGCGTAGTATCTATATGTACCTTAATCTAGGCTAATCGGTTTATATTTGGAGAATTCTAAGGCTGGCTTACGAGCGAAGGGCGTAATATCGCTTTGCTATTTAATCCTTATGCAATCACGTTTTTATGAATGTTTACGCGTGTTTACTATTGTTTTATTTATGCAACGTATTTACGCAATTGATTTAAATTATAATTAATTTTATTTTAGTTTTTCTTTAGGCTTAATCCGTACTTTTTACCCGATTTGGTTATTTATTGATTCTTTTAGCCGCTTAAGCGTATACTTTGCGTACTTGGTTACTTATATTTAAGTAGCCGTATATTATTTGTATTCGCAATCTATCATTTATAATATTTGAGTTATTAATATTAGGTATTTCGCATTATTTAAGCTTGATTAAATGCAAACGCGCGGGTATACGAATTTTCATCATTCATACAATTGAAATAGATCGGTTGAGGCGTTCGATTGGCGCAAGAATCAGTGGATGCCTATAGCGGATATGAGGACGAAAAGGCGTCACGTGGGAGTTATAGCCGCGTACTCAAAACTGTACGCGATCGGCGGTCACGACGGCATTGAACATTTGAATAGCGTGGAGGTATATACGTAGTCGCGTCACACTTTGACGCGGGGCGGGGTGAATTTCGGGACTCTGGCGGGCGCATAGCCAACCTTTCTATTTTGGGGATACCAACACCAATTTTTGAGGGGACAAAGCCCAAAAATGCCAAAAATAGCACAAAATTACATTTAAAAAAGTCCCATTTTTCCGATCTTTCCGAATTCTGCGGTTGGGGTACGAACCCCCCTATTCCCCCCAGAAATACGTGCCTGGACTTTGGACAACCGGATTCACGCGCATCTCAAGATCTAATCTTTGTAAATACATATGTTATTATTTTCCGTTTCATGCGATTTTTAAGGCCAATGGATTGATATAAGAAACGTGAATATAACTACGTTTTTTTTGACTTTTTTAAAATTAGTCGGCTCCCGCCCGTACCCCTCTTCCTGAATTTCGGCACCGCCGCGTTCGGCTCGCGTGCGTACGAATCCTCGCCACGATCAGTTAGGTGGGTCGGCCCAGTCGGCGGGTGTCGGTCTGACACGTTTTTTGCCTCAAATCGCCTTAAAGTTTGGGTTTAAGCGTTAAAATATCGAAAAGTATCTAACAGGGTCGCGCAAAATTTTATTTTTATTTCGACCTCTACTTTGCGTAAAATCGGGCTCTTTTAATTGTTCGGCGAACGCTTCGCCGTCCGTACGGGCAATTTTCGCAGCCGATCGTACTTCAGATAAGGTGTGAAATTCTGAAATGCTTTTTTCGGGCTCAACAATGGTGAATACGCGTCAAGAACATCATTTTTGGCGTTTCTGACGATGCTCTATTCCTTTAGAATGCTAAAACATGAAAAATTTCGACAAAACGGATAAATTGAACAAAATAATATAGTGAAAAAATGACTATATGGCACTAAGCGACGGATATTCGACACTTCTTTGCAAGCGGATACCTAAAAAACGCTTTCGGCAAATTTCGAATTTTGGGAAGGGGGTGTAAAAAGTTATGGGGAAGTAAAAGCTTCACTAGAGTGGGGGTTAAACTTTCTAACCGTACGTGCCCGTAGGGGGCGGTAATCCAACCTCGAAGCGTCAGCCGGACAGCTACTGTCCGGCGATTTTGAGCCGATGGAACGTTTTTCGCATCATTTTTGAGGTCAAAAGCAGTAAAAACGTTAAAAATTTTTCCCGCGCTTCGCGCCAGGTTAGTACTTTTAGGTACTTTGTACTCAAAAAGCTCCCAAAATCGATAAATTTTTGCAGTTATTAGCGTTAAAAGTGATATAATGCACTTAAAATGGACTAAAAATGCTTTTGAAATGCGATATTATCACGTAAAAACGTTTTATAGGCTATTCTGACCATTTTGATCGTTAAAACGGCAGAAAAACATGGTGAACGTTAAATATACTGTTTCAGATTTATGGGATTTCACCATTGGTGGGCGGCACTAAAAGCTCTGGGGGAGGTGCAAGATTATTTCAAAAGGTCAAAAAATGGCCTTAAAAATGGGTCTTACGGCTAAAAAACATTATTTTTCAACGTTTCTCATTGAGCACAATCCATTGGCATCAAAAAATTGCGTGAAAATAAACAAAAAATTTCAAAATTTGAATTCTGAGGGGGACGTGTTTCTGGGGGTGCATACCCCCAAACTCCCCACATCCAGGTATGGATTTTACCCCCCCCCCCCCTGCCCCCTATTGACCCTGACCTTGCGCACCTAAGTTCCAAATCCCCAAACATTAAGTATATACGTATAAGCAAAGAAAAATGCTCCGATTGAACAAAAAAGATGAATATACTTGGAATTGTGGACTGTTAAGGATGAAAAGGAATGGACTGGGAAAAAAGCTACTTAAAGTCCCAAAATATGCTAAAAATTACACTCTCTCTAAGCAACGCAAAAAATCGAAGTATATTCTGCGGCCAACACATTAAAATAAATATTTAAATATAAACATGATTGAAAAAGCAGCACGTTAGCTTATGCAGTAGCTATGGGAAATGATATTGGAGTAAATCTACCAGTCTTTCTAAGCCAATTGACTGAAATAGCAAACGTCGATGCATCCGAGACAATTGAAAAACTTGTTGGTTTAAAACAGTAGGAAACGCGTAATTTGACTTGAAACAGACTAAATGTAGGTACAACACTAGCATGCCCGTAACGATTGTGTGCACCAATCAATCGCCCCTGCTTTGCTTGCTATAATGCTTATAAAAAAAGATAAAAACAACTTTAAATACAATACCACTTAGTTTTCTATCAATCAGGATACGAAGCTAGTCAGCGTTGCTACTTGCCAGCAATTTGAAACAAAGTAAACATTATAAATTTCGTTTATACTTATTCTGAAACTTTGGAAATTATTCAAAAACGACACTTTTTAGAGGCCGCAGAATATACTTCCTGATTTTTCGCGTTGCTTACAGAAAGTGTGATTTTTATCAGATTTTGCGACTTTAGGTAGCTTCTTCCCTAGTCCCCTCCTTTTACACCCTTAACAATCCACAATTCCAAGTACATTCATCTTTTTTACATCGGAACATTTTTCTTTGCTAGTACCCTACTTTTAATTGGCTTGATTTGGCAAATCAGTCAGTAAACACATACAGTAACATGCCACAATAATGACAGCAGTCCAAGAACGCGGAAAACAATATTGTTCTTAACATCTAGCATTATCGCTTTTTAAACAAGACAATCTTTACATTATTTAAGAAGATCGAAGTTTAAACTTTACGCAAATATCATGTGCAAGGAACACTAACGCTCAGATTTGGAAGTAAAAGAAATTTTGTAGTATAAACTACATATTAACAACAAAGGAATAGTGCAAACTTTACACAACTACTATGTGTAGAGAAAACTAACAGTCAGATTCCCAATTCTGATTTTACGTAGAACATTTTGAAAAAAATTAAGTTTCCGCAAGGCTCTAGAACTAAATGCATTGTAAACTTTGCACAACCACAGAGTGTAAAGAAAATTTCAGTCAGATTCGTAATTCTGATATTACGCTGATATTACGATCAACATTTATTAAAAAATTAATTCTCTAACAATGGCTCGAGGACAACGGAATATCAGATGTAAAATCACTTTTTACACCACTGTCGAGTGCACACAAATTGGCGTATCACATTTGGTTTCTGGTTCAGTTTTAGACTTGAGATTATGTCCAGACTCATAACCCAGAACTTGGTAGAAGAAAAACAAGACAGAAACACGTTACTCTCCCATTTCTTTGACTTTACACCTCCCGAAAAAGCTACATATTGATGTAAAACAAATCGCAATTCGCCGTGACGCGTACCTCTTAGAAAGTACTTTGTTTTTGATCTCATTCGACCTCGCCCGACTTCTGAACAGAGAAAGTGGCGAACAAAAAAATGGACAAACACGTATCTTCCACTGCCCACGACATTGTAAACTTAAAAAATCTGAACTTAATGCCCCATTGAGTTTAAATAAATTCGGTTCGGGCCAGTTTGTAACTCTTGATTGTAGCACGTTTTGTATGTGCCAAACTTATGTTCCGCAAAATATTTGATATGATTTACCAAATCAGAGTACGGAAAAAAACCTGTTTGTTTGCCTATTTTACACCTCTAGATTTCGAAGCTTACACCCCCCATAAACAACTGAATATTACGTTTTCTGAACGCTGGCTTGCTTCGACATGTAGCGCTCTTAGAAGTTACTCTATTTCTATTTTATTCAATTCATCCTAACTCATAACCGAAAAAGTTGGCAGAGAAATTTTGGACAAAATCTGTTTTTTTACTCATTCACTAGAGTGTAAAGTTTAAAATCTTGGTACATACTGCGTATTGATTGCAGAAAAGCTTGCTGGTAAGCACAAGATAGCCCTTGATCCGTAGTACATTTCTATCAGAAAAATTTCCCGGAGTTGTTGGCAGACATAAACAAGTCAAAAACTCGACTAAAATGTGTCTTCACCCCAGATTTTCGCACTCTTTACACTCTCATTCGAGAACTGATGCGAAATTCGAAAAACAAAAAGTGTGATCTGCAGAACCTGAATAGATGAACAAGTCAAATGAAGTGCATGGTTTTGCCAAAAGAATTAAAAAAATGTAAAAAGTTAAATCCACATGCATGGAGAACATTTTTTTAAATTCATCATCCACGACGCCCGGGCGGAAAATTTTTTTAGCTTAAAGTTTACACTTGTACTAATAACGTAAATAAATTTTGACGTGTAGCGCTTAGGACGAGACACATTTTAGAGATAATTGTCACTAATGTTCTGTCTACTAAGTGGAAAATATGGCAGGAAAATAATATTTGTATATTCCAGTACTCTTTACAATAAACCGCTCTCTAAATTTAAAAATATTGCTTTAAAAAATAAAAAGGCGCCCCTAGATTTTATAACCGTTTATCTTTTGAAACCAATTAGATTGCATAGAATGTGTAAAACTGAGTTAGATATGCTTGTGCACATGAAAACAGCAGAAAACCGTCTGATTTACACTCCTGTGCAACAACTAATGAGTGTAAAGAAATTTTAAGACTAGATTCGTAAACTACTAATCAGGGAAAACATTTTTTATAAAAACTTGGCCCTCCGCCGATCATTCGAATTGTTGGTGTAAACTTTAGACACTCACGACCATACGTGGGCAGCAAGAAAATTCTGGGGGGTCCAAGATTTTTTGAAGGTCAAAAAATGGCCTTAAAAATGGTGATATGGCGATAAAAACACCATTTTTCGACGTTTCTCATCAAGCACTATCCATTGGCATCAAAAAATTGCGAAAAAAACGAAAAAAAATTTTCAAAAATTGATTTCTGGGGGGTCTTTGATTTCTGGGGGGGGGTCTTTTGCTTTCTGGGGGTCCAGACCCCCCAGATCCCCCCCACGCCCATGTGTGCTCACGACTATTCGGTATTGAGAGTAAACAAAAAAGGGTATCTAAGTTTTTATTATCTACCTTTTAAAAAAACAGCACCTCCCAGATATGTGCCGTTATAGCTGCTGAGGGGAACATATGCTGGGGATATCGAAGTATATTATAGGTACGCGCTATCGCGCTACCTATGATTATCGTATTTGGTTTGAGGTGTTCGACCGGCGTTGAATACTTGAAAGGCGTTTCGCCGATGGAAAAAGGTAGGCGTGGCATAGCCGTCGGATTTCTAGAAGGAGCCATCTACGCCGTTGGCGGATTGACGACACGGCCTGCTTTCGCGACGCTGAAAGGCAAATTGATTGCCATATTATGAAACTAATTTTTTAAAGCGAATTTCTGCATTTTTTTTATAATTTTTGTTTTTCAGGTATAATATCAGAGCCGATAGGTGGGAAAAAGTGTCCGGCATGAACATTCAAAGGGGCGGAGTGGGCGTAGCTTCTTTAACAAAATACTTGTACGCCATTGGCGGAAATGACGGATCGTCGAGTCTCGATTCGTGCGAACGTTACGACCCTCATTTGAACGAGTGGACGCGGGTTAACGCTTTATTCTTCATTCATTTCATTTTTTAATTGATTTTCATTTTTAATTCAATTTTTTCTAAATTTTATTATACTTTTTAGAATGTTTTAAATTTATTCTTACTCATTATTTTTGTTCAATTTTTAACTTAAATTTCTGTTGCCTTATTTTTGGTAACTTTGCCTCATATTCGTCGTTTTTTATTCACTAACAGCTTTCTTCTGTTTGTAAATTCGTGCTATGTATTGATTTGAATTTCATTTTTATCGTGTTTAGAATATCATTTCTGTTCCTTTGCTTTTACTTAATTATTATTATTATTATCATGTATATATATCGTTAAGGTTTGTCGCACGTCCTTTCCTTTGTTTTTTGAGCATCTGCTTAATCTTATGCATACATGTACCGATTACCCATCCAAAGTCGGATGTCCCCATCCTCTCAAAGCCAGACAATTTTGGACCCCTTCACGATTTTTGGAAAAGGTCGAATTTTTTGACCGTTTTAGGCGTTTTGGCCATTTTGGTCAAAATTTGATAGTCATATACCCTCCCGTAAATTAGGCAGGACCATACCTGGGCAATGGCCAGAGCTTCTGCCCCGTTGCAGTATCCAATATTTAGGTTGGTTGGTCACTTTTCAAAAAGGTTGCCTAATTTTTGGATACTCGGATACTGGTATTCAGGATTTTATTTCGGGGGGGCGAAAATTTTGAGTCATATTGAGAACCATTTGGAGATTGGGCTAAAATAAATGCCCTTTTCTCGTATTTTGGCGAGCTCTACACAATGGCGAAGAAAACTGTTAAAAAATTTCAAAAATTTTCACTTTATTTTATTCTCATACAAAACGAATCTCTATCGTTTAAACTATCTGTACAAGTGATTTCTTACCATTCCATCGACAAACAATCCCTTAACTTTTGACTTGTATTTAATGTTTGTGTTTTGCTTAGAAAAACAAAGCAGGAAATGGATAATTCGGTGCAGACTGCACGGTTTTTTTTGTATTCAGTAAAGATTTTACCCGATGTACAAAGACTTTTGGGGACGATCTTTGTACATGTACAAATGATTTTTAGGAAGGCAAAAAGTGCAAAAAAGTTTTGAAATTCGCAAAAATTTTCGGCGCTTCGCGCCCAAATTAGATAATTTGTGTTCTATATATCTTTATAATGTCAGAAATTGCATTTTGAAAGGAAAAATATCAAATTTCGCCGTTTAGAGACAATTATTAGTGATTTTTGCCCTCAGAAACCCAGAAATGAGCTAAAACACACTATCAAAGGGGAATAACTCTGTTTTTGCCACACTAAAATCGCTACTGTACCATATTATAGTATCCAAAAATTTGTGTGTACAAAATGTACAAAGACTTTAAGGAACCATCTTTGTACATGTACAAACAGACCCAGGGGCGGATTTAAGGGAGGGGGCGGGGCGGCGCCCCTCCATTAGCCAAAATGTTTGGCGGGACAAAGAATGGATATGCAATTCGCAATGATTTTCGGCCGTCAGTGACCATTGTTTCTCAAATTTTTCCGGCGCTACGCGCCGTATGATATCTCTTAATGACATTCATGTACTTTATTGGCGACCTGGAAGCCATTTTCCGTTCATGTAGGTTTCAAAACAATTTTAACAGCAGAAACAGCTGTTTTTGCATAGTCGTCTTCTATTTTCAATTAAAAATTTCGATGTTTCGCATCAAATGCTATAAATACAGGAAATCAAGCAATAAATCATGCTTCTACACGTTTATTCGCCTTAATTTCACAAATTTTCCGGCGCTTCGCGCCAGATTTTTGTTAAAGTAAAGGAAATTTAATGTCGCACAAAATTGTCGAAAATTTTAAAATTTTAAGAAAAAATATTGCGTCAAAAGTAATTTTATGTAAACGTATACCATGTAAAGCACGGAAAACGCTATTTCGCGCGTTAAAGGCAAATTTTTGAACCTATTTTTGACTGTATTGGAATACCGCCCCCTTAGGAAAAGCCTAGATCCGTCACTGAACGGACCTTGTACAAAACAAAAACACTGGTGCAGAGTGCAAAAAATTATCATTTTCTTCATGTCTAACTCAAATTTGAGCGGTTTCGAAGACAGAAACTATATATACATGAACAAAAAAATTTCGCTGTAATAAAATTTATGTCATTCATGTCAAATTTGAGCAGTTTTGATCGAATAGAAGACAGAATCTATAGATAAACGATAAATCCGCCGCAAGGCGTCAGAAAAAAACTTCATGTTTTTCATATCATACCCTAAAATTGATCGGTTTTGAGCAGTTTGGAAGATAAAAACTACACCGGAACAACAAATCTTGCGCGAAGCGCCTAGAAAAATTGACATGCTCTGATGTCTAACTCAAATTTGAGTGATTTTGAGCTGTTTAGGAGACCAACACTATATACACTACAAACAATAAATTCAGCGCAAAGCGCCTGAAATATTTGCGTTTTCTCGCTCAAACTTACATACCTCAAAAACCTGTTTTGACGATGTTTTAAACGCAATTCACGAATTTATCATTTTTTCTTCCGGGAGACACTTGTGAATTCAAAAAAAATTCTCCATTTTGGAGAGAAGGCGGTCCGTCCTGGAAAAGGGCCTGCTCGGATATCGTAAAAAATTAGAATATGCAATAATGATAGCATTTTCAGCACTTCTTTGCAAGAAATTTTCAATGAAAAAGAATAATTTTACGCTCAATTTCGTAGTCAGACATAAAAATCTATGAGTAAATTAACTTCACGGCTGAATTCTCAACATGTGAATCGTACGGTCGAAAGTGGACCCTGATGAATTCGTAAATTTTTGTCTATGTTTAATAGGGATCGACCGTAGCTCTGGTTCTGGCTCTGGCTTCTGCTGTTTTTCGATTCCTGACCTCCAGCAAACGGAAAACGAAAAATTGGCTGGAGCACGTTTTTAACACCATTTTAATGAAGGTTGCCCCATGCTAATAAAAATTTTAGCCATTAGCACGACTTCCTAAGGGATACAAAGTCCTTTTTGGGCAAAAGTGTAGTAATTTTCTATATTAAGAAGTCATCAATACGAGAAAGAAGCAAATAAAAAATAAAAAGAAAGAAGAGGAAAATGAGAAAAAATAAAATTAATAAGTAAATAAATAGATTATGAAAAGAGCAAATACTAAAAACAAAGAAAAGAGAAAATATTGAAAAAAGAGAAAAAAGAGAGAAGAAAGAAAGATAGATATAGAGGTGCATCATGCTATTAGTAAGAAAGAAACAAAAAGGACGCGTGAAATAGCACAACTGTACCTAAAAAATTATATTATGAGAGATTACATGTTTTATGAGGCGCAAAAGCCTAATTGAAAACAAAAAATAGGTAGGATTATAAAACGAAAACTAACATAGAAAGAAAAAGGAAAATGGAACGGAAGAAAAAAATCATATTAACAGACGAGGTCATCAGAGAGGGACTAGGTTGCTGCAGTTTCGTTTTTTATGCTTTTTTAACGTATTTTTCAGCAAAAATTCCAAGAAATTTTTGGCCCCTAACGCTGAAGTATTATGTTTACTGTTTATTTAGCCCCAGCTGCACGATTTAAACACTCCACAGTCAATCTTGTAATCTAAATGGTTATGCCTGTTCCTCGTCTATTTGTTTGAAGGTTTCTAGCACAGAATAATTTACTTTTTGACAACTTCGCATTGTTTTCTGCTCATTGAAAATAAAATTAGCTTCCTTATGTTTGTTTACTTATCATTCAATTCATACAGAGAGGGCACTAGCGTCTGTTGCCAGATTAAATTAGTATATGGCAACTGCCTTTTCATTTCTGATGTGGTAATAGATGCAGAAGTTCAGCTTTCTGTGTCCACTGAGCATTAAGAAGTCAATAATTGTGACTTAGCGTGAATTTTTTGATTGCTTCAAATCTAATTGTACTGACGATAACACAAACAAACCATTGATCTGCAGAATATCACGTCATTCTCAAACAGCTATATTGAAAAACAAAAGAACATGCACCTTTTGACACCATATGTGTTATACAGGTAAAAAAGAGCGTGCTAATGTTAGTCATTCCGTGCTAATGGAAAAAATATTAGTTAGCACCAATGCTAATGCGGCTTGTGCTAAAAAAGCTGGGGAGAAGGTGTTCTCATGTTAATTAATAGATATAGTCTACATCAAGAAATCTTATATGTACATGAATGGCAATTCTTGAATTAATATGAACCGATTATAAAACCAGTTCAAACCAGTGTTTTTTGTACAAGGTCCGTTTATACATGTACAAAGATGGTCCCCAAAAGTCTTTGTACATTTTGTACACACAAATTTTTGGGTACTATAATATGGTACAGTAGCGATTTTAGTGTAGTAAACACAGAGTTGTTCGAAGTTTTCGTAGTGCATTTTAGCTAATTTCTGGGTTTCTAAGGGCAAAAATCATTAAGAATCGTCTTAAAACGGCGCGAAGCGCTGAAAAAGTTGACATTTTTTCTTTTGAAATGCAATTTCTGCCATCATAAAGATATATATAAGACACAATTACTCGTTTCGGCGCGAAGCGCCGAAAATTCTTGCGAATTTTAGACCTTTTTGCAATTGTCTTCCCAAAAATCTTTGTATATGTACAAAGACGGCCCTAAAAAAGTATTTGTACATCGGGAGAAATCTTTGACGAGTACAAAAAAGAAGCCGTGGTTTAAACTGAGGCAACAAACGTCGGTCGCACGTTTTCAAAATACTTACTCTGAAGCCAATATATAAAATGCGACGAAAAACATTGAATTTTGACTTGAAATGCTGGAAATTCTACTTGTTTTCATCCTTGTTTGTTTCAGAAGCACTATTGAATAAATTATAATAGGGCAAACTTCTTAAGACTTTGAACGTCGCTGGTTTGAGCATAACTTTTTGACATCGCTGAAAATATTTCCTGCTATTTTTCTAAATATGTTATTTCTACTCCACCTCATCCCTTCTATAAATTGTGGATCTATTTTAAAGATAATACGATTCACATATAAGCAGCCCCTTGGCCAGGATTTTATTTCAGGGAGAGAGAATTGCTAATATCTTGAAAATATATATAACATTTATAAGCCAGCTTATGCGCTAAATCGACATTTTCTGACGTGCTTTGCGTCATGGAATCATATCTCTAGCTTGCGGTGATAAAATAAATAATAGTGATTTGAGAAGAATTTTATCGTTTTTGCACTTTTTCAGGACAAACAATGCAACAATATGCACATTATAAATTGTCTTTATAATTTTATCCCTTAAAGCTCATTTCTGAAGCTCTCTGAAGATATGCAAAAGAGAAATTGAATCTGGCGCAAAGCGCAAGAAAATTACACACATTTTGTAATCCTTTTAAGTTCGATTCTACAGATTTCTGAATATAAGCAATGCCGTAATTACATCTAGCATGAAGTACTGGAAATTTTTGAAACTTATTCATTTACACTAAATTATGCGACTTTCTGAATCAGTGACGGATGTAGGATTTTCCTAAGGAGGGCAGTGCCCCAGCTTTTTCAAAAACAGTCAAGAATAGGCCTGGTTTTTGTAAAAGTGTTACCTGTTTTTTGAGATGGTATCTGGTTTCTGAAAAAAGGTAGCCTGATCTCTGAAAAAGGTTGCCTGCTTCTTGAAAAAGGTTGACTGGTTCCAGAAAAAAGTTGTCTGGTTTTTTGAAGAAAAGATCGTCTGCCTCATGAGGAAAAGTTGCCTGGTTTTTGAAAAAAGGTTGTCTGGTTTCTGAAATAAGGTTGCTTAGTTGATTAAAGTTGCCTCGTTCTTGAAAACGGTTCCCTGGTCTCTGAAAATGGTAGTCTGGTTTTAGAATAAAAAGTTGTCTGCTTTCTAAACAAGGTTGCCTGGTTCTTGAGAAAAGGTTGTCTGGCTCTTGAAAAAGGTAGGCTGGTTCCTTAAAAACGTTGGTTAGCTCCCAAAAAAGGTTGGCTGCTTCCATGAAAAGGTTGGTTGGTTCCCAAAAAAGTTGGCTGGTTCCTTAAAAAGGTTATTCGGTTCCCAAAAAGGTTGCCTGCTCCCTTAAACAGGTTAGTCGGTTCCCAAAAAAGGTTGGTTGGTTCCCAAAAAAGGTTGGCTGGTTCCCTAAAAGGTTGCCTGCTCCCTTGTTAAGGTTGTTTGGTTCCCAAAAAGGCTGCCTGCTCCCTTAAAAAGGTTAGTCGGTTCCCAAAAAGGTTGCCTGCTCCCTTAAACAGGTTAGTCGGTTCCCAAAAAAGGTTGGCTGGTTCCCAAAAAGGTTGGTTGGTTCCATCGAAAAGGTTGGCTGGTTCCCAAAAAAGGTTGCCTGCTCCCTTAAAAAGGTTATTCGGTTCCCAAAAAGGTTGCCTGCTCCCTTAAACAGGTTAGTCGGTTCCCAAAAAGGTTGGCTGGTTCCCAAAAAAGGTTGGCTGGTTCCCTAAAAAGGTTGCCTGCTCCCTTGTTAAGGTTGTTTGGTTCCCAAAAAGGCTGCCTGCTCCCTTAAAAAGGTTAGTCGGTTCCCAAAAAGGTTGCCTGCTCCCTTAAACAGGTTAGTCGGTTCCCAAAAAAGGTTGGCTGGTTCCCAAAAAGGTTGGCTGGTTCCACGAAAAGGTTGGCTGGTTCCCAAAAAAGGTTGCCTGCTCCCTTAAAAAGGTTATTCGGTTCCCGTAAAAAGGTTGCCTGCTCCCTTAAACAGGTTAGTCGGTTCCCAAAAAGGTTGGCTGGTTCCCAAAAAAGGTTGGCTGGTTCCCTAAAAAGGTTGCCTGCTCCCTTGTTAAGGTTGTTTGGTTCCCAAAAAAGGCTGCCTGCTCCCTTAAAAAGGTTAGTCGGTTCCCAAAAAAGGTTGCCCGCTCCCTTAAAAAGGTTGGTTCGGTTCCCAAAAAGGTTGGTCGGTTGCCAAATAAGGTTGGTTCCCAAAAAGGTTGGCTGGTTCCCAAACAAAGTTGCCTGCTCCCTTAAAAGGGTTTAGTCGGTTCCCAGAAAAGGTTGGTCGGTTCCCAAAAAAAGGTTTCCTGCTCCCTCGAAAAGGTTGGTTGGTTCCCAAAAAGGTTGGCTGGTTCCACGAAAAGGTTGGCTGGTCCCCAAAAAAGTTTGCCTGGTTCCATAAAAAGATTGGGTGGCTTCCCAAAGAACATGGCTGCTCCCTATGGTTGATTGGTTCCCGAAAAGGTTGCCTGCTCCCTAAGACAGGCTGGTCGGTTCCCAAAAAAGGTTGCCTGCTCCCTTAAAAAGGTTGGCTGGTTCCTTAAATAGGTTGGTCGGTTCTCAAAAAAGGTTGGTTGCTTCCCCAAAAAGGTTGCCTGCTCCCTTAAGAAGGTTGGTCGGTTTTCAAAGAAGGTTGGCTGGTTCCTTAAAAAGGTTGGTCGGTTCCAAAGAAGGTTGACTGGTTCCTTAAAAAGTTTGATTGGTTCCCAGAAAAGTTGGCTGTTCCTTTGAAAAGTTAGTTGGTTCCCAAAAACGGTTGGCTGCTCCCTCAAAAAAACGTTGATTGGCTCCCAAAAAAGGTTGGCGGCTTCCTTAAAAAATTGAGTGGTTATAAAAAAGGTTGGTCGATTTCCAAAAAAGTTGACTGCTCCCAATTAAAAGGTTAAGCGGTTCGCATAAAAGGTTGTCTGCTACTTAAAAAAGGTTGGTCGGTTCCCAAAAAAGGTTGGTGCTTCCATAAATAGGTCAGTTGGTCCTCAAAAAAGGTGGACTGCTTCTCATAAAGGGTTATCTGGAGTTCCCATGCACTTGGAAAAAGGTTGCTTGGTACATAAGTAGCATAAGTAGTTTTCTCACTTGCTTCTCAAGTCTTCATATTTAGACTGTCAATCGACCTTCAGCATGTACTCTATGCCCACGTACAAAACATAGCCCCATCCCAGAGACCCTTCGCCCCGTTGCAGGATTTGTCCGGCCCATTGCCGGTTGATGGCGATATGGGGCATTGCCCACGTGTGGCCAGGACCCCCAACATTTCGAGCCGTTGCATATATGCAGGGCCGTATTAAGGGGAGTAGGTGCGGCCGCCCCCTCCCTTGGGCCGGAAAATTTTTTTGAAAAGTAACATAATGTACGGAAAGATGGAAGAATCGCATGTCTTTGTCGCAAAATCATCAAATAATTTCGGCTTCGAAAAATGCGGTTTTGGTGATTGGCCTGACGAATTTCCCGAAGATATAGACCAATTTATGTCGGGTCCCCCCTCGGCCGGATCCCTGATACGGGCCTGCGTGTACGATCTTAGGCATTTCTTCTCGAATATTTCATTCAGTATAGTTTCCTTACATTTTTATATTTTACTCCGAGTATTAAAAGTGATGCTGGAAAAAGTAGAATTTAAATTTCAAATTAATAAAACTAAATAATAACGTAGTAAAACAATAGCATCTGTGCATATTTACGATTCTAATTTTTTATTGCTTTTTGTTAATTTTAATTCTTATTTCGCCAGGTTGATTTTGTAGTAGACTTATTTTGTTTCGCTTTTTTCGAGTCGGCGACTTTTTATTCATCGCTTTCCGATTTTTACGCACAGCCGCTGCATCCGTTCGTGTGTATCGGCTGAAAATTTCCTAAACCGGTGGATAAATAGTTTTTATTAAAACTTAAATTCACGCTTTGTAAAGTTCACTAATCCGCTCTGTTGTTCTATCCGTTCATTTATCGTAATCAGTAAGACGCGCACACTAAAATTCTTGTCAATTAAGTATTGATCTATTTATTGTACATTTAGTCATTTATATTTAATTGATTTTTTACGTATTTCTTTAGTGATTTAGTTACACAGGAGTTTTAATACAATTATTAATTATATGATATAGATTTTGCATGTATAAAACTTTACTAATTTGTAAAGTAAAGTTTTGTCGTAAACGTACACGTAACACATAGAAATTGTGGGTGGAGGCTCCCGGTAATTTGTTTTTGGTCAAAAAGTCTAAATATGGCCAGAAAACGCCAAATTTTTCCGAAATCGAGAGGTGGGGGTCGAAATTTTTTTTTGTTTTGTAGGTTAGGGGGCCAATCAAACCCATCCCCCGTGTTACGTGTATTCTCGTAAAATCTTTTCCGCTGATCAAAGTTTAATTGAGGCCAACTCAGTTTTTAAATGCGCAAAAGTTGTACTCAGGGGCGGATTTAGGGAGGCCCGGAATAGTGCGAAAAATTAAGCATTTTTGAGCGATTTTCGGGTCAAAACGGCTAATTTTTCCGCCCAAGTCAGGGTTCCGCCCCCCCCCCTTAGGGTTACCGCCCCCCCTTAGGAAAATCCCAGATCCGCCACTCGTTGTACTGGGTTTGAATGGGCTAATCGATTCCTATTCGTTTACGCATCTTAGAGTGATTTCGTTTTTCGTTAACAATCTGCGCCATTTGTGAATGCTTCTGTTAGGTAACGAAAGTGTTCTTTGAGGGGTTGCTGAGCCCCCAGAATTGTCTATTCTCCGAAAAAATCATAGAAAGTTTCTTTTAAAGCGTTTTTGACATGATTTTGACTCAGATGTGTCAAATTTTCGGTGCTTCAAACTCGAATTTTTCGAATTTTTCTATAATTTCATCTCGTAAAAAGACGAAATACCGTCCGAATTGTCGAAAACAGTGTTTTTGACGCCGACCCCTTTAGAATTCCCATGCTGTAAGGACTCTACAAAACTTTTTCTGAACCGTAATAATACTCCATTTCCGACTCTCACCAATTTTGAACTTTTTCGCCATCCAAAACTGAGTACGTAGTAGCTTAATTTTTGTATTTCTACGAACGAATGCGTACGCGGCGCAAAGTTTTGCAATAAGAGTTTTACGGGTTAAATTTCTATACGTAGTTTACGTAGGCGTACTTTGACCTTTCTATACAAAACTTTATTTTACATCGTTTCGGAACGCCGAATGCGTAGATAAACGCTTACGTACGTTGGGCTACCCCGTATTTATATACATTTATGATATATTTGTACGTGTTTATTTGTTTTTTAATTGTATTAATTTTCATATTTGTTCAATTTTTTCAATTATTTACATGTTCGTGATTTTTCTTTTAATGTACATTTATTTAGTGGTCCGTAGTTAAATTTATATCTTAGTTGAGTTTTAGTTCACATTAGTTTGTTTTGCATTCTATTTTCAGGCACGCATCTCTGGGGGAATGGGGGAGGTTCGACCCCTGAATTCAGAAAAAATCGGAAAAATAGGACTTTCTAAACGTTATTTTGTGCTATTTTTTGGCTTTTTTGGGCTTGGCCCCCAAAAAAGTTGGCGTTGGTCCCCCCAACATAGGACGGCCAGCTACGGCCTGTTCATTTCACTTTATTTTGTATTTTTGGAGCTAGTTTACTTTACACTTTAGTTTATGCTCTTTATTTAAAACAATTTACTTTACGCCGAGCAGGTGGCCTCGATGGTGCACCGACGCGCAGGCGCCGGCGTCGCCGTGCTCAACGGCTGTCTGTACGCCATCGGCGGCTTCGACGACAACGCGCCGTTGGCCACTTGCGAGCGTTGACGCGCACGCCGACTTGCGGCACTTGGCCGCCTCCATGTCTTGCCCGAGGGGCGGAGTCGGCGTCGCTTCCATGGGGCGGCTTACTCTACGCCGTTGGGGGACACGACGGATATCATTACTTGAATTCGGTTAGGAGCGTGCGTAATCTTGGGGTGGGGGTGGGTTTGACTTCCCCCCCACAAAAAGAGTTTCTATGAATTCCGCGATTTTTCGTAAGTTTCAACAACAAAATCTGCGGAAAAGGTGCCGTTTTATGCGTTTTTTGCTTTCCGTTTGCGCAAATGCGTCGAATTATGGCGCTTCGCGCCATATACGCATTTTGTGACTATGTTTGTTTGATTTATTCGACGTTTTTGAATTTTTCCCGATTCTTTGAAAATTTTTATGCTCTAGAAACGCGGAGCAGTCGTCTGAAACGCCGAAAAATGACGTTTTCGACGCATATCCATCATTTTCGACTTGAGCAATTTCAAATTCATCTCCCCAGAATTCCCATGCCGCGCGTGTCTGGTTTGGAAAGTCCTATTCAGGGGCGGATTTAGGGGGGGGCGGCCGCCCCCCCCCCAATGGCCCAAAATAGTGCGCAAAATTAAGCATTTTTGAGCGATTTTTGGCGATTTTCGGGTTGAAATGGCTAATTTTTTCGCCCAAGTCAGGGTTCCGCCCCCCATAGGGGTACCCGCCCCTTAGGGAAAATCCTAGATCAGCCACTGGTGCTATTTAAAGTTGGGTATCATCAAAATTCTGGGTGGGAGGTGTGTGTACGAGATTTCCCAAAGGTCGAAAAATGATTTTAAAAATAGTTGGCATGGCGAAATAACTGTTTTTCAACGTTTCTCGTCGAGCACTATCTATTGGCATCAAAAATGGCGAAGAATCAAAAGATTCAAAAGTGAATTCTAGGAGGATATTTTGATTTCTGAGGGGGTGCATACCCTCTCCTCAACCTGCCCCACGCCACGCTCATGTGTGGTCCCATCCTTGCTTGCGTACACGTAATATGGGAACCCCAATGCCGGTCGTCCCCCTCCAATTCGCGCCAAGTCAGAAAATATTTTTTGTAAAAATTCGCGTGGTTCAGTCGTTTTCGGGTTTTGTTTAGCCATTTTTTGGCCAAAAATTTGAGTTATTGAACGCTTACCGTTTAAAAATGGTCGGGGACTCCCACTCAAAATACTGACCGCTGCGTATCTGCACGCTTGTTACTTATACTCGGGCAGCAAGAAAATTCTGGGGGGGTGCAAGATTTTTGGAAGGTCAAAAATGGCCTTAAAAATGGTGGTATGGCGATACAAACACCATTTTTCGACGTTTCTTCTCATCAAGCACTATCCATTGGCATCAAAAAATTTGCGAAAAAACGAAAAAAATTTCAAAAATTGAATTCTGGGGGTGGTATTTTAATTTCTGGGGGTATTTTGGTTTCTGGGGGTGCATACCTCCCAATCCCCCGCGCCCAGGTGTGTTCAGCGTTGGAATTCTGCATGAGGGAACGAAAATTTTTCTAAAGTGCCGTTTCCTGTATTGATTTGCGTGCAAAAAGTCTATTGATTTTTTGTCGTTTTTGATGCTTCTTCTTCATTCTAGAGCAGGAAAACCAAATAAAAATTTGCGAATTGGTAAAAGTAAAATAAATTTTAAGTGCATTAACAAATATGCCGCCTTATCGATGGTAGAATGATGAAATTAATCAAATAATTTTAATTTTCGAAAATATGCTTATTATAAACGGGGTAAATCTTTGTATTTAATGACTGTTATTTTCATGCGTTATTTATCCCATGCGTTTAAATCGGGCTCAAATGTTCAATGCTTATTGGTGTCGAAGAACGGGCACGTATCTCCGGGGAATGGGAGGAGGGTTCGGACCCCCCCCCGAAATTCAGAAAAATCGGAAAAATATGACTTTTTAAACGTTATTTTGTGCTATTTTTTGCCTTTTTGGGCTTAGTCCCCAAAAATTGGTGTTGGTCCTCCCCAAAATATGTAGGACGGCCAGCTGCGTGCTTGTCGAAGAATTGACCAACCAATAAAATATGATATACCATGCCGCGTTTTTCTAAATTCAATCATTGCTTCGATTTAGGTAGCGTGTGTATTTTTATTTTGATTGAAATACGCTGCAACTGTAAAGTTATTTCGAATTCGGAGTCGATGAAATAAATCTCGCTCTCGCTACTTATACGCAATGGCGGATTTAGGGGGATGGGGCGGCGCCCCCCCCCATCGGCCCAAAATAGTGCTCAAAATTAAGGATTTTTGAGCGATTTTTGGCTTTAAACGGCTAATTTTTCCGCCCAAGTCAGGGTTCCGCCCCACCTCTTATGAAAATCCTGGATCAGCCACTGCGTATACGTACATAAATAGCGTATTCAGTCGCGTATTTATGTACTTGATAAGCCATTTATTTTCGTGCGCTATTCGATATTAAAATGATTATTAGCGTGTACGTGTACAGCGTCAGAATTGTAAGGGGTCAGGCTCGATGAATTTTTATAAAGTGACGTTTTGGGGCTAAAAACGATGAGTACGCGTCAGAGGCAATGTTTTTTGTGTTTTATACGATGCTCCATCTTTCTAGGACATAAAAACAAAAGTAAATTTTGAAAAAATTGAAAAAATCGACAATAGTGAGCAAAATATAGTCAAAAAATGTGCGTATGGCGCGATTGCCAAAAATTTGAGACTTTTGAGCTTAAAATAAGCTAAAAGCGCGCTTTTGAACATTTTTACGAAAAATTGAGAAAGGGGATCGTGGCCATATCGCAGGGGGGTCGATAGCCATTATGGGGGTCAACCCCCCTCCGGAACGCGTACGATGATCGATCATCGCCGTAATTTTTCCGCTCGCGAATCTATATTTCGTCGTCGGATCAGATACTTAGAACTTAATTACCTTACATTTTTCATTTTTTATACTTTAATGCGAGTTTTTAATTTTTATTAATATAGTGTTTTTTCAATTCATTGAATTTGTTTTATTTTTTAATATTTTTAGTTTTATTAATACCTTTCATTTTAGGTCGAAGCGTAGCCGACTCCGCTGACCGACTCGTGGACTCAAGTAGCTACGATAAGCCTGTGTCGAGCCGGAGCCGGAGTAGCTTGGTGCGACTGTAACGTCGATTCATTAGCGCCTCCGGCCACCGTTACTGTAGCCAACTGCGTTTGATCCGCACGCATAATGATTTTTATGTCGTTTACCTTTTTCGTAATTGTCGAATACGTAGTTTTTAAACTGACTCGGTTCGACCCGCAAGCGATAGGTTTTTCTATTTTTTCTAATAGATACGTTGGTGTGCTTCTGACGCGCTTGGCGCGACGATTGTCGGCTTGGATGACTTTTTAATCAGCTTATTGACGATTTCACGAAATGAAAAGCAAACCATAACATATCGTTTACAGTCGGCAGGATTTTCTAAAGTCCCGTTTAGACTTACGCATTTGAAACGACCTAAAAGCGCACATTATCGTTCGGGCATACGTGGGCAGCAAGAAAATTCTGGGGTACAAGATTTTTGAAGGTCGAAAAATGGCCTTAAAAATGGTGGTATGGCGATAAAAACACCATTTTTCGACGTTTCTCATCAAGCACTATCCATTGGCATCAAAAAATTGCGAAAAAAACGAAAAATTTTCAAAAATTGAATTCTTGGGGGGTATTTTGGTTTCTAGGGGGTGCATACGCCTTCAAACCCCCCACGCCCAGGTGTGGTTCGGGGATATGCGGGTTTGGACCATACGTTTTCAGCAGCCAAATTCTGGGGGTCCGGTGGGACAAAATTGCAAAAGAAGCACCGAAAATTCAATTCTGGAGTGTCGACAAATCCAGGCAGCACAAAAATTCTGGGGTAGGGTGTACAATTTTTCGAAGGTCAAAAAATGGTCTAAAAAATGGTGGTACTCCGAAAGACACAATTTTTTAACGGTTCTATCCAGCACTATCCATAGGCATCAAAAAGTGCGAAAAAATCGTCAAAAATTGAATTCTGGTGTTTATTTTGGTATATAGGGTTTACGTTCGGCCTTCTGGGCAATTACATACCCCAACCCCCACGCCCGCGTGCACTCTGGACCCCTTCCTCCATGAAATCTGAAGACTCCTCCAAAATCTATAGATATTCAGCACAATTGGTTTTTGATGCTATTTTTAGCAAATTCATACTATCGGACTCTCAGAATTTTTCTCTGTCCGTGAATAGTTGTATGGAAAAACCTTTGATTAGGGTTAGATGGTAGTGGATGTTATAATACAGCCTTCGCATTTATTTAATCTATTCTTGTTATGTATATATGTATGTTTCATCTTTTCCAAATATAGGAATTGCGTAGTATCGTAGTGATACGTATCCCGCCAAGTAGCATTTGTAATCTCGCTGTTCGTTTTTGTGTATCCATTTGATTTGACGGATGTATTTTTCTGCGTTCCGTGATCAATTATTTTTTTAAATCCTCCGCATAATTCCGTTTTTGAATTTTCTTAAGAATTTTTTATCTCAATGGTGGAACCTCTTGAGGAACGTACGAAAAATATTTTTCCGCCCCCGCGTTTTACCGTTGTTCCCTTCAAACGTGAGCTTGTCGATGGGAATTTAGACCCCTATTTTCTAAAGTACCTCAGAATTAAATTTTTAATGTTTTTTTGTTTTCGCGATTTTTATAAAAATGAATAAAGCTTTATGAAAAAGTTCAAAATGTGTTTTTCTCCTACCATCAATCATTCGGCAAGGTTTTTCAAAGGTCAAAAATTAGTGGTATGGCGGAACAAACACCATTTATCAACGTATCCTATCGAGCACTACCTATGGGCATCAAAAAATTGCGGAAAAACAAAAACGATTTTTAAATTGAATTCTGGGGGGTATTTGGTTTTCTCGGGGGGGGGGGGTGCATACCCCCTCCAAACCCCCCCCACGCGCAGGTGTGATCCGGACCCTCTCAAATTTAGGCGCCGTCCATTTACGCCCCTACCCCTCGGAGTTTTATTTGACGGACTTTTTGAGCGTGAGATGAAAGTTTGAATTTAGCGAGGTAAATGCAAAATTGTCTCATTTACGTATAATTAGCTACACTTACTTTAATATCTTCCTAACGTCTAGTTTCATTTTTATATTAAGCCTAATTGTTAGGTAGGTATATTATTATCGAATGTTGAAGGTCTTCTGCATTGATTGTTTATTCTTATACAGTAAATATTATTTACTAAACGGGTTATCTCGTAAACAACGGATTTGTACATCCAAATTATTTTTCCCTATGTTTTCACGCCAAATTTAAAATCTTAGCGCTATAACTTTAAGACTTAAAGTTATTTGTTTCGATTATCTGCCTAAAAACACATGGTTCCCAAATTTTCGAGATTTTGCCGCAGACATTAGCCGCATAAAGCTTTGTACGAAAAATTTTTGTCGAGTCGTAATCACATTCGCATAGGGGGCTGGGGAGGGTATTACCATAGGTGGGCAGCACCCCAAATTCTGGGGGGTAGGGTAAAGTACAAGTGTCAAAAAATGGTCTTAAAAGTGGTCGTAGGGCGAAAAAAACACCATTTTTCGACGTTTCTCATCGAGCACTATCCAATGGCATCAAAAATTTGCTGGAGAAGCCACAAAAATTTCAAAATTTGAATTCTTGGGGGGTATTTGATCTCTGGGGATGCATACTCCCCAACCCCCACGCCCATGTGTGGGTATTACTCCCCTCAGGGTCCAAGACTCAAGTCACTATCAGACGATTTTTGGTGAAAAATTCTTGAACTTTTTGAACTTAATTTTTAGTATGGCGAAAGTGCACCTAACTATTAGAATTTCACGAAGTGATACAGTATTTTTGAATGTATGCAACAGTAAATAGACAAAGTATCTCTATAAAACATGCATGTAACAGCTCAAAATTTCGGGAGAGGGGGTCCTCGGCATACATGTAACGGCTGGGAATTTTGGGTAGGGGTCCCTGGTCATTTTTAGAAGGAGGGGTAGCGACTCCAATTTTAGGTCAAAAATCGCAAAAACATCTGAAAATAGCCAAAAAAAAGCGCAAGTTTTCGCCAAAAATGGGGAGGGTGGTCAAAAATTTTTTTGACTTTGTAGGGGGTTCGGGACTTAAAAGCATGGGTGGCCCAAGCCATCTGTTACATGTATATTTGTCGGCCTTTCTAGGAGGGAGTCAGCGGCTCGATTTCTTGGCTAAAAGTGGCAAAACACCTTAAAATAGCCAAAAAGCGCAAGTTTTCGCTAAAAATTGAGGAGGTGGGTCAAAATTTTCTGACGTTGAGGAGTGTGGGGAGGACGTCCAACCTTGGGTGAAGAATTCCCTAAAGCCCCCTCTTACACGTATGGTTTTCGGCCATTTTTAGGGGGGGGCAAGTGACCACAAATTTTTGGCCGAAAATCGCAGAAACGCACCTAAAAATGGACAAATAAATGCAGGTTTCCGCCAAAAATCTATTTCGACTCGTGAATTTAGTTTTGGACCATCTTTATACAGTGTTAAAATACTTTCTGGGGCAAAGTGATAATAATTTTAACGTTTTTCCAGTATTTTTAGGAAATTTCAAAAAATCTTTCGGCGTTTCATACAAAAATATCGCTAATATACTGTATTTAGAAGCAAGTAGGGGCATTAAACACTCCAAAATTAATCTTTGTGTAATCTAGGCATATTTATGCAGATTCAAACATCTTTTGTATCTCTTTCTACTGTTTTCAAAAATTTTATGCAAAAAATAAGTACTATTTAATCACTTTGCACTTTTATTCCGTTCAAAGATAAAATTGACTAATTTATCTTGATGTTGCATTGGATTTATAAGCACACTGGTGCTTATTACAAGATTTAATTGGCATATTACAATTTCTGTTATATTTCTGATTTTAAGTACAACTTGTTTCAGCTTTCTCAGTCGAGTTTTATTTGTAAATTTCATCAAAAGCTCATAAAATTCGGGCGCGCGCCCGAATTTTTATGAGCTTTTGCAAGGATTTTTCCCGATGTACAAAGACTTTTCAGGACCGTCTTTGTACATGTACAAAGATTTTTGGGAGACAAAAACTGTAAAAAGATGTAAAATTCCCGAAAAATTCCGGCGCTTCGCCCGAAATCAGTAATTGTCTGTCCTATATATCTTTACAATGGTAGAATTTTATTTAGAATGGAAGAATGTCAAATATTCAGAAACCTAGAAATTAGCTAGAATACACTAAGTACCAAAGGTCGAAAAATCCTGTTTTACCACACTCGAAATCGCTACTGTACCATATTATAGTACACAAAATGTACATGTACAAAATGTACAAAGACTTTGGGTACCATCTTTAGTACATGTACTACAGGTACCTTGTACAAAAAAACACTGTTTATAACTGCATGCCGGCCGCAGGTCACACACTGGTAGCATGTAAAAATGTGTTTAATTAAACATATTTATATAATATATCTACAAAAATTTGTTCGCTCATACAAAGACCTTTTCGGAGAACATTGTACATGCACAAAGATGCTCGTACAAAAAATAGTGTCGGCGATAATAATACATCACTCAATTTACTGGTCCCCCAGTTTGGGATTTCACCCCTCCTCAACTCTTGACCCTGGGAAACTAGGGTCGTAATCTTCTGAGTCGAGCGAGAACCTTCGGGGACAATCGCCGTAATTGAGTGCTTAAATTCGCTGATGCGTCTCTCGGTTGTTTGAATTTTGTGTGCGGTAGATTTAGCTCAACTCGAAAATTCTCCGTTCATTCTTGATCTACGCTTTTCTTTGCGAATAGCGTCAAAGTTTCTGCCTTTTGCGCCGAATTTATATGTTTTTTATCGAATGGATCGAGTTGAATTTTTACGAATTTTCTTGTCGAGTTTCAAACTAGCATGTTTAAAAAGCATCCGCTTGCTCAATTCAATACTTTTTGAATGTTTTAGAATATATTTTTTAATATAAAATCCTAAATTTTTTATCTTAGCTGTGATTGTGATATGAACAGTTTCGGCGCGTGATTCCCATAATTCAGATTGCGGTCTATTAGAATCCGTTCGTTGGTCGGGCTGAAATGTCTAAAAGGCAAAATCCGGAGAAGTACAAATTATGGCCTTCGATATACGGCACCTATGCGAGTCAATGTACGACGAAATATATATTGTGACATTAAATAAATCGCGCAGTAAATAGAAAGAATTTCCACTAAAATCGAAAGATTACCTAGGCTACGAATGTTATATGTTGACCCTACTTTTACCTAAAGTCCGTTTCATTAAGCTTTGAAGTTTTTATAAAAATTTAAAGTGCCTACAAAAGTGCTTTAAACTTACACGATAGTTGTGATATTCTACAGTACACCGAGTTATAGGGAGACTTTCGCCACGGTTAAGCCGCTTTACTGCATCAATATTTTACACTACTTTTGTAGCCTGATTCATGCGGACTAAATTGAAGAGAGAACCTCAAAGTTAAATGAAATCTATAGCTCGATCCGGGTGATCTACTTGCCTGGTTTTTTGCAGTTTACCGTAAGACCATAAATCCTCATGTGGCAAGCTTCTCAGTACCCTCTTATTTTACTGGAACAATCTTTTCTTAAACGAAAGAAAACGTATTGATGTATATTTTGTTAGAAAAGCTTGATTTAATGATTTTATAACGTGTTACGCTGACGCAGATCGCTTTATTACACATTTTTTAAATGTTCAAATAGATACTTGTTTTCAATCGGTTTTCAGTTTCAAGCAAAATTAATGACATTTTTGAAATTTTCATGTTCTCGCCTACCAGAAATATGTACGTTTTACTTTCTATTAATTTTTGTTATTTCCCGATGCAGGCACATAGCTGGCCCTCCTATTTTAGGGGGACTTATAACAATTTTGGGGGAGGGGTCTAAGGCAAAAATAGAACAAAATAACGTGTAAAAAGTCCTATTTTTCCGGTTTTTTCTGAATTTCGGGGGTTTCGGACCCCCCCATATTCCCCCCCACAGCTACGTGCCTGCCCCGATGAGAAAATTTTCGATTTAATTTTTTGTGAGTTAGGGTGCGTGATCCCTTGGTAGGGTTAGGGCGATTTCATATTGCTCCTAGCTTCTTTTCCCGCATGATGAAATTCTTAGACTTATTTTATTCATTTTGAAAAACCAAGCCGGGTCTTGAAATTTGGTCGCGGTTAGTTGGAAGAAATAAGACACGATTGAATTGCTGAGCAGACTTTCAAATAATCAAAGTGGGGAACGTCTACCAAAATTAGGCCCCCCTACCCTACCGTTGAAAACTTCCCTGATTTTTGAGTGAAATTTTTCCTTCTTGTGCTTTTTCTATATCGTTTTTAGTGGCTTGGCCGACAATAGAAAGTTATTTATCACCAATAGATTCATCCGACTACCCAATTAGAAATATCACTTTAAAATAACCCTTTAATCATTGTCAAGTTTTGTCTGCTTGTTTTAAGCCTCCGACGAGTGTTATAATTGGAAGGATTATCTGGACAAATCTGGTTTTGACGCAGTGTTCGGTCTTCAACTTTCCGCACGTGAATCTTTAGTTACTTAGTAAAACAAGGCATTAAGTAAGTTTCTTAACACGTAATCAACTCTAAAAGCAAAGTAATTATTTTCAAATAGACGTAATAAATAAATTTCAATTACACCTTATTATTTAAATGAATTATTACCTTATGGAATAATACCTCTGAATATTTCTTAAAATAATTATTTCAATAATAAGTAAATACAACTTTATTAAAAATTTTTATAGCTCTTAATAACAGAATCGCTTTCATCATGTTTGAAGAGGTTTTTATCTAATAAAGTTTTTTACTATAAAAACGAAAATGAACTTTATTTCTTCAACGTATTGAATAATAGTTCCTGTAATTGCAAAACTTTCTTTAAATCTAATGATAATTTTAATAAACGTTTATTAAAACGTTTGCAACTCGAAAAAATTTCCTAGCTTTAGAGTTTTAAATATTGAATTTGCCTCGCAATTAGGCATATTTCGGGGTGCACGTGGGGGAAGCTCAAATCTGGAAGTCAATGAAAATGTATGAAATCCGGAAGTGGAAAATGGGAAAGGAAAAATCGGGTAAAAACTGGATAATACAAAAGCCCAAAATTGAAAGACGCGAATAGAAAGTTCCAAATTTTTTGAATTTTCAATCGAAAATCCTTTTTTTATGAAAGTTTGATGCTTAATAATGAAAATTTTAATTGAGAAATGGACAAAAGCAGAAGTAAGAAATCTTGATCTATGATTTTTTAGTGGCAACTCGTTCTTTTCTGCAAATCCGGAAAATGATACATATATGTAATCCATTTCTGAAATTTCCGCGGAAAATCGTTTTTTGTAGTAAAATTTAAATAAACGATATTTGTTGTTGTTGTTGTAATTGCCGTCACATGTTGTCATCCATCGATCGATCAAAGGTCTAGAGAGGCCACTACTAATTGTGGCCCTTTCCATAAGTCACTGACACGAGCTTGTGTTGGTCGGGATGGACAGTTGAAGAGGTGTCGTGTATCTTCTGTTGCCGCCAAACAACGTGGGCAGGTGTCAGGTGTGAGGCCGCTGGAGTCGAGTTTGCTGCGCGTGGACGCCAGCATGTAACTGTAGCCACATCTAAGTTGGGCTAAGGTGGATCTTGTTTGGCGAGGTAGCAATTTCTCTTGTGGGGATATATTGGGAGGACGTCGGTTTATTAGTGGGTTGCGTTGAATGAAACGAAGGCGACAGGCCTGGATAGCATTCTGATGGAGCTTTTGCAGTTGTTGTTGCAGTGAAGCTGTTGAGGGTAAAGTTGTGAGGTGCCGTTTGACTCTGTCGTTCGAATACATTTTAAGAGTGTTTTTCAGCCGAAAGTTCCGTTGCCGCCGTGTAGGTGGTCCAGGACAACCAAAAGTTGCCTGCACGGATGTTGGTCGTGGAGGCAAGATGCATAAAATTGGTCTGTCAAAAGTCGATTGTGGACTTGGACCGTCAGCATACGTGTTTCGCTGTGTAGATGGTCAATTGGCGACATTTGAAGGCAGCCAGTAATAGTTCTAAGTGCGGTGTTCTGGCAGATTTGGAGTTTGGCAAGATTTGAGGATGTTAGTGTTGGAGTCCAAACTGGTGCCGCATAATTAAGAACCGATCTACAGATCGCCTTATAAGTGAGGAGCAATGTTTCTTTGTTAGAGCCCCATGATCGGCCAGCTAAAGCTTTGATGATGTTGTTTCGTTTCTGAATACGAGATTTCAGAGCTTCAACATGTTGTTTGAAACAAAGACTTGGGTCGAAGAGAACCCCAAGAATTTTAGGGTTCTTAACGGTTTGAAGTCGAGCATTATTAATAAAAATGTTTAGTTCCAGCGAGTGTTGGCGTGTCTCGGGAGTAAACAACGTACAAGTAGATTTTTCCGTCGAGATTGTGAGGTGGCGCTGCTGAAAAAATGAGGAAATGTCTGTCAGATAGTTGTTCATGTTTGTTTCCATTGTTTTCACATTCGAGTCGCTGGTGAAGATGGTAATGTCGTCAGCGTATGATACGATATGAATGTGTGGTGGTGGCAATGGAAGCTCACGAATGTAAGCATTAAAAAGAGCTGGTGAGATCACTGAACCTTGAGGCACACCCATTCTGGTGATGGCATAACTTGACGATGAGTTTCTAAACTGACATTTGGCTTCTCTTCCGCGCAAATATGCCACCAGCCAGCGACAAGTCCAACCAGGCATCGTGGAGTCCGCCAAGATCTTGATTAACGTCGTGTGGTCAACTGAGTCAAATGCTTTACTGAGGTCTAGGGCTATAGCAATAGTTCTCTTAGCTGGTTTAGGGCAGTTGAATCCTTGGCATATTGCTGTGGACAAGTTAAGCAGGGCAGATGTAGTTGAGTGACGTGGTCGGAAACCATGCTGATGAGCCGCAGGTGGAAGGTGTTCTACGATTATTGGAAGCAATAAGCGTTCCATAATCTTTGCTGCTGGGCATAGGATTGAGATGGGGCGGTAAGAGGAGGCTGTGTTTGGTTCTTTGCCTGGTTTGGGAAGTGCGATGATGGTGGAGCGTTTCCAAATAACAGGTAAAGTAGCCGTTGATGCAGATAGGTTCAATAAGTCAGTCAACGTTTGGAGGCCACAGGGGCCCAAATGCTTCAAGAATGGCATGGCAATGCCATCTGGACCAAAAGCTCTTGAGTTTTTGGCTGAGGTGATAGCTAATTTCACCTCGTTGATGGTGAAGAGCACTTGTTGTAATTGTTTGCTATGTACATGACGGATGATACGGCGTGTAGTGGTAGAAGAAGAATGTTGTCGAACTGCCGTAAATTGTTTTAAGAGCTTTGTGGCGATTTTTCGATTATTAGTTTCTTCACCACTATCAAAACGAATAGGTACATTGTCAATTCCTCGACTTTTCCCATCCAATGATTTTACCGTTGCCCAAAGATGTTTTACGTTAGCTGAGCGATGGTCTAGCGAGGTGACAAAATCGTGCCATTTTCGCATTTTTTCTTGATCACATTCTTTGACAATAATTTCGTTTATAATAGCAATTCTAGCAGAGGATGGATTAACTGCTCTGATCGAGTCACGTTCTTTAATGAGTCCCTGAATATGGTCTGATAAAGATGGGTTGTAAAGTTTACGACGACCATAAGGTATCGACTTCTTAGCAGCAGCGATTATCGCACGTCGGAGTGTAAGTTCTCTTTCATGGACAGACGAATGAGCATTAAGTCGCGATGACAGGAGAATTTGCTCAGTAATGTCCGTGAAAAGTTTCCAATCAGCCTTGCTGAAGTTTACATATGTTCTTTTAGCCGATGTAACATACTCCATGGAGAAGTCGATTTTGACCAAAATTGGTAGATGGTCTGATGCGAGGGTAATTTCTGTGCTCCATTGTAAGGATGATGCTAGATTAGAAGATGCAAGCGAAATGTCCGGAGACGTTGGACGCTGTACGTTTGTTGAGGGGAGACGAGTAACGCATTTTTCATTTAAAGGGAGCAGGTCGGATTGATCAATTAGATCAGCAATTATATTGCCACGGTTGTCATTGATCGTCGAGTGCCATAGGTTGTGATGGGCGTTGAAATCGCCCAATATAATGATGTTATCCTTGTTGAAAATATCTGTAAGTGGCGGACTGTATCCGGTAGGGCAGCTGGATGTAGGCGGGATATAGATGTTGACTAAGGTGAAAACACCCGCAGGGAGAGTAAGTGAAATGGCGGCACATTCCATAACGTTGTCTTTACAAGAAGTAGGTAGCTCAACGCTTTTGGTGAGAACATCTTCTCGTATTAGAAACGCTAAGCCGCCACCAATCGTAGTGGAGTTGCGATTGAAACGAATCAGACGATAACCATATGTTTTAGGATCCTTCGTTTTTGCGGAGAGTTTGGTTTCTTGAAGCAGTGCGATGGCAATATCATGCTTATTGAGAAAGTCCATTAGCTCGGAGAGTTTGTTTTTGATGCCATTGATATTAAATTGCAAAATATTCAGTGGACGTTTTTGGTTAGGTTGAGGTATTATCACACACTTAGGGCAGCGGTAGTTGTTCTTATTGTAGTCGCGAATGTTCCTCAGACCACTACAGCTTATATTGCTGTGAATCCACAAGTTGCAATTGGAGCAATAAACAGAGCTATAATAAGCATTCTTTCCACAAGAGCCGCAGGAAAAGCGGTTCACATGAGTAGGTCCTGGATTTGACTCGACACCAGCACGTAGTAGCAGTAAACGGAGCAGCATGGCTGGTAAGTGCTGCTCCGCATATAAAAACCCAAATCGATCGATGGATTTCTCCATGTGCGGAGAGGTTGTACGTCGTTTGATCGCAACTGTAGATATTGAAGTTGGGACAGGCACACTTGCGTAGATCGTAGTTGATCGACGACGAAAGCGACGTAATTCGTGCAAGCTAAACTAAACGATATTTCGACCTTCCCGGCCGAAATTTCGTATTTATAGCCGAAATAAAAAATCGCTGAAAAGTGCACAAATAGAAAGCCCTCAAAATGAAATAATGTTCGCTTTTTAGATTTTCGTGAGAATTCTTTTCCATGCGAATCGGAAAATGAAAAACTTTCCATTACTGAATTTTTCGTGAAAAATCCTTCATTTTTGAAAGTTTTAATTCTCAATCGCAGAAATTTCCATTTTCACTTCTCCTTTTTGATAAAAAACGCTATGAAAAATAACTCTTATTCGCACGATGATTTTTATTTGTTCTTTGATTGTCGTGTCGAGAAATTTTTCACTCTTTTTGCTGTCACCTTTTTATTACTATGTTTTTTCTTATTACTGAGTCAATACCTTTCCGCACGCCCCTTTGAAAAACGAATTTCGGATTATTTGTCCGGGCGTGAAGTGCGAAGTGCCAAATGTTTACTATTGGGAGCAGGCGGTTTCGATCGGCGTGCGTATATTGGGCAGCGCTCATAACAAAATTAGCTGGTGAGCCGCGAGCTTACTCTGGGCGTGGGGGCATGGCTTGGGGTATGCACCCTTATCCCCGAGAGAGCCAATACCCCCCCCCCTTCAGAAACCAAAATGACTCCCAGAATTCAATTTTTGAATTTTTTTCGCAATACCAGTGAATAGTGCTCAAAAATAATGCTCTAACCATGGCGTTTTCCACCGCCTGCCGCATGTCGAGCTATTTTTCGAGATAATACTTGAGAAATTGTGTCAGGCAGCTTTAGCAACCCAAGTCATTCACATTTTCTTGCAACCAAACGTCCCCCCAGAATTTTAGTGCCACCCACCCATGGCCACGAGGAAGAAATGCGGGCAAACGATAGATACTCGTTAAATTCCATGGAAAATTTGACACGTGCGTAAATTTTGTGGACCGAAATTCGTTATTTTTTACTTTACAATTTTTAAGGTTAATGTTTAAATTTTTGTCCGAAATTTAAAAAATAAAAATTCCAGGCTGCCAAAGCGCTGATGCGTTACGAAGGTTTTGGCGACGATGCGTCGCAGGATTTTTGGATGAATATTTGCTCGAGCGACCTGCATCACGTGGGTTGGTAGCGAATCGCCGAGGGCAAACCTTTACAGACGGCGCCGAAAACCTTTGACCGACCGACTGCCTCAGCAGCAGTCCGTCGTCGATTGGAAGGCGTTTTTTGGTCAAAAAATTCGACCGGGTTCCAAGATATTGCCTTCGAATTTTCAAAGATCTGGTACGGTCGGATGATTCGAAAAATCCAACTTATATTCCGGCTGATTTTTGAGAGATTTCGGCAGATTTTTGAGAGATTTTGGCAGATTTTTAGAGATTTTTGGCAGATTTTTTAGAGATTTTGGCAGATTTTTTGAGAGATTTTGGCAGATTTTTGAGAGATTTTCGGCAGATTTTTGAGAGATTTTGGCAGATTTTTGAGAGGTTTTGGCAGATTTTTGAGAGGTTTCGGCAGATTTTCGAAGATTTTGGCAGATTCTCAAATTTTGGCAGAAGAATTTAAAGTACGAATAACATAATTTGCGCGCTTACTTTTTTCGCGCACGATATGTTGCTTGGAAAAATTGACTAATCCTTGATTTAAAATTGACCGATCTGCTTAATTTTAAATTTAACATTTTTGTGGAAAAAGAGCCGAGCGACTTTAACGTTGAATTTTTTTAGAACAAAGCCTAAATTATAACATCGGCATCGGCAGACACGCGCGCAGCGTGGGAATTCTGGGGGCGAAATCTTAAAGTGCGCTTTTTACGGGCCCAAAATGGTGGGTGCGCGTCAAAACACGCAGTTTCTCGGCGTTTCTGACGATGCTCATAAAAAGATAAAAAAATGTCGAAAAAAATCAAAAAGCCGAACAAACGGAACAAAACATAGGCAAAACGTGACTGGCGCGAAAGCGCCGAGAATTTGACGCTTTTTGAGCAAATAGATAGCTAAAACGCTTTAAGAAGCACCTTTTCACACGAGTCTTTTCTGGAAATTTTTGGAAACTTTCGAAAAATCGCGAATTCTTGGGGGGTTTCAGGTGAGGGGGTGCGAAACTCCCAAACTCCCGGAGATCGTGTATGGGCATCGAATGCGCCTAGCTAAAAACACATCAAAATTTCTTGTTTTTTATCGATTTTTTTTTAAATTTGAATCGCGCTTCGGCTCTCATTCCTTACTTGTTGTCGTTCGTTCGCTCGTCCAGAAATGGGGGATTAAAATTTTAACTTTTTAATCATGTGTAACTTGGGCAAACTTTTTTTTTTGGTTTTTCTCATTTTGCAACATTTTTTGAATATTAGTGCGAATGCTGAAAACTTAAAAATCGAGATCGTATTAGTTATAATTTACTGTACTATTTTAAATATTTCTAAAAAATGATAATTTTCTCGTGATTTCTGTAAATTTTTTTTTGAATTCGTGTTCCGTCGCAATCTCGCTTTTCCAGTTTTCATAAAGTTCGTCGCATGGCGCTTTTAATTAGTCAATAACAACAATTATAGCCGCGAAATTTGATGTCTTCTAGAAAAGCAAAGTTTAGACGAGTATTTTCCGGCCTGCGCTATAACGCAAGACGTCGTCGTGGCCGTTTTTTGCGTTGAGTTTGTTGGAACGTACGATAGTGTCGCATCTACGTTATAACGGGCCAAAAATGCTTACGGGGGCGGTACCCCTAATGGGGGCGGAACCCTTGAATTGGGCGAGAAAAATAGCCTATTTAGCCCGAAAAATCGCTAAAATCGCCTCGTCGAACCCTTTAATTTTGCGCACTATTTAGGGGCCAATGTAGGGGTACGCCCCCCCCCCGCCCCCCCCCTAAATTCGTACTCCCCGGTGTCTATTGCACACTAAGTTAATCAATATGCTCGTTGTTTATTATTTAATTTTGAAGTTTTTAATTTTCCGTCCACCCCGCATTGCCCTATTTACCGGAAATCGTTTCGTCGTTTAATCAATAGGAGTAATGGAAAATAAAAATAAAAATTATCAATTTTCTTTATTAATTAAAAATTAAATGAGATAAAAAATGAAAATAATACATTTATCTATTTTTATACGTAAAGCCGTAGTGATCGCGTTTCGCCGGTCAAAGAAAGCATCGGTTGCCCCATTTCGCCCGGGTAACGTAGTGGAGGCGATCGACTCAGGAATAGCATGGATCGCTATCGATTGGGCGTCGTGAAGAGAATCGTGGGTCAAAGGCTACATGCGTAGAGTACGTGGCCGTCGACCAGGAGGCGGTCGATGTGGCTCGCCGGGGTCGAATCGACCGACCCGGCCCAGTTGGCCGTCCACAAGTCCATCTGGTGTCATTGCGCGTCGCCCTGCGTCAAACCAGCTGCCGAGCCGGTGCTTCAAAATCGGCGCGCCTCTCTATTGCAGCCCGGGTACGGCGCTTATAACCCGTAATTTGATGTTTTGAATCGGTCGACGCGTTGAACCCGTATTCTTACGTTTTGATTTATCAGGATCGCGCCTTTTATCTCCTTAAAAGTCGCTTTTGCGCCAGTTTATCTCGTGGGCGAATAATTAAATTGTGAACATCCTGAAAAAATAGTAGTGCAAATTTTTATGGAAAAAATTTTCAATAATAAAAATTTACGCATCGTTTGAGTAGCAACGACGATCGACTGAAATGAGCCAATGTTCTTGCGCTTTTTCCGTTAAACCGTGCTCTTCATCGCTTGTGGCATTATTTTGTACTACATAAAGTGGTCTTTGTCTTGGCAAATTCGTCAGGATAGCTCGCAAAGACTGTATTTTTCTTGACGTTTTTCGACACGTTCTGTCCTGTTTAAGATCAAAACGCTCTTTCTCACTCAAAAATGCTATAAAAAGTGTCGTTTTTGGTCGCGCTCGAGCCAAAATCATGGCGAATAGTTCGCAAATGGCGCGAAGAGCGCCAAAAATTTGAAGATTTTAAGTCAAGGACGGGCAATTTTTCCATCTTTCCGCGCAATATCTTGCCTTTCACCAGTGGCGGATCCAGGATTTTCCTAAACAAGGGTGGCGGTGCCCCCTAGGGGGCGGCACCCCGATTTGGGCGGAAAAATTAGCCGTTCTAACCCGAAAAATCGCTAAAAATCGCTCAAAAAATCCTTAATTTTGCGCGCACTATTTTGGGACAATTAGGGGGGGGCGCGGCGCGGCCCCCGCCCCCCTGAATCCCGCCCCTGCCTTAAACCCTCCTCCTTAACACGGCCCCGCGTACGAAAGGCATTTGCTTTATATAACACATGTTCTACCTTTTATTTCTCTTGTTTTTTATAACTTGTAGCCTTTTTTAGACGTGTATTAACAATTTAGGCAATTATCGATTTTTTATGCTTTGGTCGGATCAATGGACTTTTGCTATTTTTCTGCTGATTGTTTAGCGCTTTCGATCAGTCTGGTTATTTGATGAGTCGTTCTAAAGTTAAAAACAGTCGTAAAATGTTGAGAAAACCCGGTTGTTAAAAATAAATAATATATGCGTAAAAAGGATTGCTGAAATTAAACCCCAAATTTAGAAAATAAAAAAAAGTAAGCAAAAAATTAATGTAAAATACTAGTGTAAAACATTAGCTGTACTAATTAGTAGGCGCATTTACACATAGTGTCGTTTTGAATACTGCAAAAATGATTTTTCAAATAATAAATGTGTTGGAAAATAATTTATTTAAGGAGCAATTAAACGAAATTATTTATTTAATATCCGAATTATTCGCTTTTCTTTAGGCTACGTTGCGGAATACGAAAAGGGGGAATTTAAAAAATTTATCGTTCGATTCGAACGATGCTACGAATTTGCTTCCCGCGGGTGAATCTGAAATTTGACTAATTTACATTTTTTGTTATAAAATCTGATAATATATGTAAATTCGAATAATAATTGCGATACAAAATTGAATTGGAAATAATATTGAATTTCGGCCTTAAAGATATTACCACACATGGGCGTGGGGGGCTTTGGGGGTATGCACCCCCAGAAGTTGAAATACCCCCAAATCAAAATACCCAGAATTCAAATTTTAGAAATTTTTTTGCTTTTTTAGCGATTTTTTTGATGCCATTCGGATAATGCTCGATGAGAAACGTCGAAAAATGGTGTTTTTTTCGCCACGTACTTTTAAAATATTTTTTACCTTTAAAAATTTTTCCCCCCCCCCCCCCAGAGAATTTTTAGTGCTGCCCACCTATATTTACTCGTAAACTGAAATTTAGCCGTAGGACTTGAATTTAATGAATTTTCGCAAACGTGTCCGCATTGGCTTTCAATTCTTCTGACAATAGAATAGAAAAAGAAAACACGCGAGAAAAGTCATATTTCTTCCAAAAAAATATTTTCTAAATTTTTCCGGTTAAATGCTATGTAGTACGAAAATGAAAGTATCTATGGTTTAATATATATATACATATATATATATATATATATATATATATATATATATATATATATATATATATATATATATATATATATATATATATATATATATATATATATATATATATATATATAGATCGCAGAGAAATTAAAGAAAATTAAATTAGAGTTTAAACAATCCTAAAAGAGCACTTGTTAGTTTAAACTAAAGATTCCTTCATAATAAACGAATCAAATCGGCAAAATAATCAAGCGAATCGATTAATAATTAAATGATCGATGATTAATAAAATAAGTAAATAATTAGACTAATAATTGTTTAATTGTTTATTAATTAAATGAATAATAAATTAGCCGGCTGTAAAGCGGAACGACGATTTTGGCGTTTACGGATCTTTGCTCAACTTTACACTTGACATGAAGCTAGAGGCGATCGACGTTTACAATAATTATTTCTCAATCGCCGCCGCTACACAGTAACTCGACTTTACAAATACGGCGCCATGGAAATAACGTACTGATGGCAGCAACTGACGTTCGCTTTATTGGTCGATCAGGATTCGCCATTTATTTTTCCTGTCGGATATTCTGAATCTCTGGGCATTGATTTGGAACCGCCCGAAGGTCAGATCATTTTTTCATTAACTCAATCCTTTCCCTGTGACTCGCTTGTATCCTAAGTTACGTAGGTATTTTTCATATTTTTCAATTTTTAGGCTTCAAATTTTTTAATTTGAATTTAATTGAATTCAAGTTTTAATTAATCCGTTTTAATTAAAACAGTCGATAAACTACAATATCTATCAATCATTGATGAATTAATTATTATTGAAATTCATTAGTTCAAGTGAAAAATCGATCAATTTGGTTTAATGTGTACATATGTAGTTGTCGCCATGAAAGATGACGCGCTATTCACCCTCAGAACTATGATAGATGGTGCGTCGCGAGCGCCGCGTTTCGTCCATCATGCGCTATTATCTCCTTTTATTATTATACGCCATTAATCTGTATCATTCCTTTAATCCCGACGTACGGTTGGCGCAATTTAGCTATTAATAGCGCTAACAAGAAGGAAGCGCGCACGTGAATGCTGCAAGTGTGCGCGTGCATGTCGTTCTATATTTAGGCGAGCCATGATTGAAATCAATATTTTCACAAGCCGGCGACGGACGATGAAGAATAGCAATACGTGGCAG